>DWDW01000743.1:0-13427 GCA_018245635.1 Mimoniades versicolor eupheme
GAAAATTATTCGAAAATCGAAAATAGTGTAACAGATATTTAAAATAGAAAGCAGATATGACAATCTGCAAAAGGCTCTAGACAGAAGCTGGATGCAGCAAGCCGAGGTGAGGGCGCGAAAGAGCTCTGTGAGGGAAGCGTATGTCCAGCAGTGGGCAAGGTCTACTGATCATGATCAAGAATTTAAATAAATGAAAATTTAAAATAAAACAACCCAGTTATACAACACATTTTATATGAAGTAAAACAATAATGCTTATTTTATTGTAGTCAAGCTGAGATCTTAGAAGAAAGCATATAGCATCAGAGAGCATAGAGGGTAATTCAATCAGTAATCTCAATTCAGTTATAACTTCAAAATATAATTAAACCGAACGCATCAATAGTATATAAATTAAGAACGCAGCTGTAAAAACGGTGCGAAATTACTGGTGGGGTGACGTCACGGCAACATGGCGGCTCGCGGTCCGGTTCGCGCGCCCTTTGACATGACGCTGCACTCTACATCGTTACCGCTTTAAGTTGATTACACACCTCCCCTTTACCATTCAATCCTTGCTTTAATCCTCCTTGTTAATTAATATGTAACAGTTATAATTGGATTCAAAGTTTCAGCCATCATTGGCGAAAGTATAATATTTCGGTGAAATGTCGATTTCAGAAAACAAAATTATCGGTCTTTTTTATACAAAACCAATAATATATGTATAAAACTCATCATTTATAACCTTTTCTTCTTGTATTTTTCACACAATGAGGTAGTAAAGGTCATACATAGTGTACCACGCTGTCCATATTGCGAACTACCCTCGCTTTACATAATATTATGAAGCACAATTAAGTTACGAGACTTTGTCTTAGATGTTTCCATTCGGCGTTCTAGCGAGTCACATAACTTTTAAAAAACTAACTATGCTTGTCTATGTTCAGACGACATTTCCAATTTTGTAACTATGTATATAAGGTATTCTCGTAATGTTAATAGAATCATTAACCTTATATGTACCTTACCTTACCTTACCTTTAGTCTTACAGAGACAAAGCAAACAAGTGGTTAAATCGAGGCACATTATTATTACACATGGAAGCATTTCATCCTGTGGACTTATTCAATAACTTAGTGCCAGTTTTTTTACAATTCCACGCAATACGTATTTCATCTGAAGAGCCGCTACGTCGAGTGCGCACCAATTTTATGAGGTTTATTTTGTAAAACCATTTTTTAAAATAATTAGTAGTTTCGCGAGTCTTTCGGTACGCCTGTGCCGCGCTGAATGGATTGTTATTTTCAAAACACGAAACGAAATGAGTTTTTCAATTCGATCGTTAATTAATAATGTAGGTGGTGATTTTGCTCTGTGCTTGTTTCGTTGGCGTCATTGTTTTATTCGCTATGGCAAGTTGAGAGTTTGTATGAGTTGGGTTGCGTTCTTTGTATTGCACCGATCGACCGAATAATTAACTTCGGCGAAACAATTTCTTTTATTATACAACTTTTATTTTTATGCAATAATATCTATACAGTTTAAGTATATTTATACAACACACATCAATGTACGTGTCTAATGATTTTCTTGTATAATATACTTGTATGGGTATAGCTATGTTCATGGCAAATAAAATATTTACGCTTTTCCCGTTTTTCCCCTTCATGTTTTATGGTTTAGACAACCTAGGAACCCTTGGATCGAACTTCAAAGAAACCTGTAAAATTATATCAATTGCTGGCAACATTTGAAAGATGCTATGAAAATATCGTTGTATTAGATTGAACATAATCAAGAAACTGAATGATGAATACAGGATTTGGTTCCCTTTGATAGTGGAGCCCCAACTTGCACAGTAGTAGACTACGTGATCAGGAGCAAACGCTAGCTTCCGATTAGATAATATCCAAAACTGCAAAACCTATAAAAACCAGTGAGGAGTTTAACAGAAAAGTAACTAATAAACAAAAGTAACAAGTAAAGCGACAATGTAACAAATAGTAAGTTAGGGATAAGCAATGCTGTGTTGGCGTCTTTATGTAAATAACTGTCAATGTTGATGGAAGGGGTATCGACGCGGAATTTTAATGAGAAAATTCCAGGGCGTCATATTTTGTTATCCCTCTCTGGGATTTATTACGATTAGTATCCAATTTGGATGCGGGTAAATGAAATTTCGTGATGGGAATTAGGTCTCGTACTTCATCTGAAGATTCAACGCAGATTAGTTTACAGATGATGGTCTGAAATACCGAAAGAATGTAATAACGAAAGAATAAGAAAGATTTAATGTCACTAGCAGGTATAGTAGAGAAAAACTGTTCATTGAAATTTTTGATAAAGTTCTCTATCATATCGTATGAAGATTGCCAACGCAACCATAGTTAGCGTTGCAGATTATAGCCTTAACACGTTTCATTCTGAGAGGAGAATTGTGCCCCACGATAACAATAGAAGGTTGATGATGACGACAAGAGAAATTATGAGTGTTGATTCCACAAATTGATAATCTGCGTCTTAAAAATTTTATTCGTAGTTGTTGTATACGTTAATAAGCAGATAAGGTTAATCTCTATCACAATAATTGGCTATGAATTAGGCCGGCTTAACTCACGATTGTTTTTTCGGGGTGGCCCGTGCTGAATGAGTCAAGTCGGTTTAATTCATAGTCATGTGTAACACTCACAAAACATTTAACAATATCACAATAGTTACAATGTATTTTATTCTCACATAGAAATAGGTAACAAAAACATTATTCTATGTTTTATCTTATTATCAAGTAATGTTGTCTATTGCAGCGTATTGTATAAGATGTTCTAAATCGGCATGCTTCTGCTCAATGCCAGCGTTATTATTTCCCATGTTTGATAGCACACCCTGTACACTGAAAAGAGATCCGAGAAACCAAGGCATCAATAATATTCACACGGAATGACTAGGCGTTACGAGTCGCTTACATTCGTCTCTCATTAATCACTCGCTGAAGTAGCGTGGAACATTTTCAAGATATATTTTTGGCTTGGAATGCGAAATTGTTGAAATGGAAGGTAAAACCTGGTTTAAAAATCTTCAAGTAATGTATATACTTCACAGCCATCATAAACATTCCTCTGCCATTCCGGGTTGACTGGTACATATTGCCCTTAGCCTTTAAGTTCGTCTAGACATTAAGGAGGTCTCGTAGAATTTAAATAATATAAAAAATTGAAGTTTTGCGAAAGTGAACCCAACACGGAGATAAAAATGTATTGCGAAAAGGTATACTGGTCATTTACATTCAAATGGTAGGTAACAGCATCTGTAGTGAATGCAGCAGAAATCATATTCCGCGACTCAACATAAGGGCTGAAACAGGGCTTTTAACCAACAAAGTTCTAATGAAAATCAGTTGCATAAACCACAAAAACCGGACTCTTTTTATTCAGTAATGCAAAGTTAAGCGGCTGAGAGTACCACCCAGAATCATAATTTTCCAAACGATACGGTGTCAAAACTTCACTGAATGACTCTTTGCGCGATCTGAAAAAAGTCTCGACACGAAAGCGCTTGGTGTTTCATCAGCAAAATAAGTTTGCACACAGCATTGAAAAGGTGGTCGACTGACTCGCCACTTGACACTTCTCTTTCAGCTCAGCTTTTCGCCATTAAAACATCCCATGCACTACAGCTTTCAAGCGATTTTGGAGTTTGTCAGCCACGTATTAAAGCTCCACTTGGAATCTAAAGCGACTGATAGGGGATCTCTCGTTTTGAATTACCGCTGTGTTATACAACGAGAGATGGAAGATAGGCGATGTTGAATATGTCTGGTATGAAAAACGATTTGGCAGCGCAGAACCCATTACTGATGTTGTTTCGGATTGAAGAGTAGATGTAGTAGACTTATTAGGATATGTGGTTTTACAACAAAACAAGAGATTTAGAGAACATTTTGCATCTTATGACCTAGAATACGCGGTAGCTAGTTGTGAACAAAATTATCGAGCTTTTAAAAGAAAGGGAATATTAAGAACTATTCGTACTGGTGAGAATTCCATAGATAATAGCGTAAAAGCAGCTACTTGATTTCCTTTGAAAATCCTATAAGACTTCTTAGATCCGGTAAACGATTGCGTAGGCAGTTTTAGTGGATAATATTGTTTACCGTATCCTATCCTTCCCCAAAAGGCAAGATGACTTATGGTAACTTTACATGTGGTAGCAAAAGACACCTATGTAAATATGTGTTCATTATAAATACTTAGAGAATACGCAAATAAAATTCAGTTGTATAGTTTTTTGCATAAATCATCATCATTAGCTTTTCTCAGTCCACTGTTGGACAAAGGCCTCTCTGAAGTGGGATTTTGCACATAATCCTCTAGCTGATAACTTGGGTTGGGGATCGCAGAGCACTGTACAAATTTGTTACTCGTCCAATCGTTAGCTGTAGGGCTGTTGCCTTCGTAATCTGTCGTGCCAACCCCTTGCAATTGCACGAGGGCACGCTTCGGAGGGTTATCGTAACGCATAGGATATGACGTCGAGTAGTTGTTTTGCGTCTACATTATGCATCCGAACTTGATGAGAACACATGTTTCTCTGATTTCACCTTTGTGCGATTCTTAAGATCTATTGCCATTATTACGAGTTTTATAACTTTACTGTTTGACTTTCTGCTGTCATTAAAAATGATTGTTTAATGTATTTACCGTTCTATTGTTGCTCTCATCTCAAAATGTAAGCTTTTTATTAGTAGATGATTTCCTCCCATAAAAAAGTTAAGGGTTAAGTTGAGCGTCTACTAAACTGATCCAGTGATGTTTAGAAAATTTTACACACGCTAGAGAAAGTCACGGAAAGCTCTCGGCATACAAATTTCTCCACGATGCTTTATTGTAAGTGATTACGCAGTAGGGCCTGCCGATAAATTATTAAGTGAGGTCACCCAGAAAACGCTAGGCGAACTCGTGTAGAAAGTACGTGGAAAATTGCAATTATTAATGGGAAAAGAATTCCGGTCGTATTAGACATCGGAGCGTGTAACAGTACGTATTTGTAGTGGCTTTTCATATTTTGATTTTTTCAGTTTAATATCGAAGTATATTCCGTATTTTATCGTGTTTCATACACGAATAAATATGATATTGACGCGAAAACTGTAGAGGATATATACGCTTAATTGTTCACTATCAACTCTGACCCCAACCAACAACCCTATTCAACCCGTTCTTCTACTGTTGGGTACCGATCTTCTCTCAGAATGAGTAGCGTTAAGGCCACGTACGCGTTATTATTCAGAAAAAAAATATTGAACATACACGTATAAATCTGTTAAAGGGACCTTTTTCGGTGCCAAAAGTTAAAAACTTAAGAAAGTACATTTTAATAACGAGCGGTTAATTATAAGATCAGGTGATACGCAACAACGTACAAGGAAATAGCAGCGCGGCGGGACTCCTTAGGTCGAATAAAACTCAATTTGTTCCGTCTTTCATTCGCAAAATTGAGTTCGTGCAAATGTTGTTTAGGTCGCGAGTGGAAGTCACGTAAACGTGGCAGGGCGCTTGTCTTTTACCTGACGGATAGCGAGAAGGTTTGGGTGAAAGATAGCAACATTAGCATTAACAAGAAGAATCGCAAACAATTTTGAAACTAGGCTGGTTATTCTGAAAACTATACAATTGTGAATTCGTACTAACCAACCCTGAAAAATATTAAGATGATCCTGAAAAGCCGTTTTTGTTTATTGGGCTTCTAAAATATTATTTATTTTCCATTTATACCATAAAATACACAGTAACGCAGTAAACACTTAAAGTTATCCACTCGCGGTCTGTGTGAAAGCAGCTCAACGAAGTTGGCGTCTTTTAGAAGTTTCCGTAAAATTTGCTTTAAATTATAGAAGTGCTTAAAGGTTCTCGCTTACTTCTCGGCTTTGTCGAAGTTTACTTTGTGCTGTTTTACTTGGAGGTATTTGCGGAATGGCTTAAACGCTTTGAACAACTTTTGGAAATACTTTAAGGGCGAATATATTTGTTGAAAAGGCTTTATGGGGTGTAAAAAGTCAGTTACTTCTCCTACATAGAGTCGCTCTGTAATATTCTATGACCTTTACAAAGTCCAACCACACCTGCCATTCACTGACGTATAGTTTGCAAAGTAACCTTCTTTGAGGGCAACGATCAATTCTGTAACATGAGTTGTTCAGATGATATTGAGTTAAGCATATTTAAACTGAAAAAGTATACTACTATATTTTATATTCTGTCATTTCCTAACTGACAGTACAATAATAACACAACAAGTTACAACGACGTTCGGCGGTAACGCTGTAAGAGTGAGTTGCGATGTTCAAGAGTAGGTACATTCAAAAATATTTCGTTTAAGTCCACCACTAATTTAGTCATTCAGAAAATTACTCATTATCTTCAGCGTTATCATTAGCTTGTTCCGGTCCACTGCTGGGCATTAGCCCATCCGATAGCACACCACTGAGCTCGATCTTCAGTTCTTCACATTCAACCGCTGCCAGCGACTTTGCGTATATCGTCACTTCACCAAAGTGGAAGGAATCTACATTTGCATGGTCTTCACTCCACAATGGGTTTACTTCAATAGTTATAGGTTTTGGCACAGATATGATCCCAGCCCACTGCCACTTAAGCTTGCTTGTCTTCTTTCTTCCTTACTTAAAATTGCTCATAACAAAATATAAATATTTTCCTCGGTTATGTTCACGACAATGCATAGTCCTCATCAGTGTGATCAATCTATACGGTTTCAAGGAACGAAGACTAATTATAAAATAATTTTGGGTCCGTCTGTCAAATCACACTTGTCCAGTATGGCACACAGCTTCGTCCTTTTCTTTCTCAGAGAAGAACCTATGTCGAACAGTGGAATGATAAAGGGTCTGTTGATGTACACTAAGACGCGTGATTTAACGAGCCATCGATTAATGACAAGACTTACCTGTCACTGGATACTAGTATGAGTTGAGTGTTCGCGTGCTTCGCCCGTCGCTTGCGGACGGCTGCCAGCGCCGAGCACAGACTTGGCGCGAACGAACGGCAAGGTGGACACTGGAACAAATGCATTATTGAGCATTCTAACACAAACATGCCGCGCGCTTCGCCGACGTGGAAAACCATGGCTTCAAGCCTTCTGGGAGTGCACGCGTGTCCAACTGTGGGATATTAAAAAAGTTGTTGTTGATGAATGATGTTACCATTAAAATAATATCATTTAAGGTTTATTTGATTTTTTTGACATCGGGACTATACAAATACATTAGGATGAAATGGGTCAAATTAGTCCCATGGATTCAAATATACTAAAAGAATACCAATCAAAACGATGCGTCATTATACAGACTCTGTATGTATATCGTATTTTGATCATTTTGAAAAATATCTTCTTAGTTTCGACTGTTTAGTTTGGTTTTGCCGCCATTATACTCAATGCTTAGAATTGTTCTAGTTACTTATGTTGGCATGCGGAGCAAAATATACAGAAAAATGTTGTGTTGTGTACAGAAAATAGTTAATTTACCAACTAAAATCATTGCGTACTTTAATGACAATTAACGAATTCACACAAATTTCATATCAAATTATAATTAGCTTTCTCGCATCAAGATCTTACATTACTTTTACATTAAACCAGTCATAAAACAATGATTTTTAATTATTTAAAGAAATGATTTTCGTTACAGTTTTGAGACAATCAGTGCGCTATATGAATCTCGTTAATTAAAGCCAGCAAGCTCAATTGCACAGAAGTGGATCAAACGTAAATATAAAGTGCTTTGGCAGAGTGCATTTTAATTCCGGCCGGACGACCAACGAATGAATATTCGAAACTGAATTGATTAATGTTTTTTGATTCATTGGTTTTATAAAAAATTGAATGTTTTTCGGCAATTGACGGCAGCATATATTGCGGTTTATCATAAAATTAATAAGTTACAACTTCATTGTTCTGTTAAACATAAGTTTTCTCTCATGATGAGTTCGGTTAATGCCATAGTTTTTTAAATATTGTTACGATCATTTTTTCATTCTAGGGTAGGGTATTTAGGGAGAAGTTTGTGGAAGCTAGTATTCGTAGTGTTCGTATTCGTAGTAGTTTGTAGCTTGTAGTCTTACAAATACGAGTGTACCTCTTTTAAGGGTTAAACGAAAAATTTCAACACATTTATGAAACTTACCCAATGAGCAGCGAAATAAAAGACTCTGATCGCATCAGGCGGTAACTCTTCGTACTGTTTGCTCTCGCCTTCCCCTTGCAGTTGGACTCCTCTCAGGACCTCGTGCAGAGGCGGCGCTGGCCAGGGGAACCTTGCTCCTTCAGGGTCGCCGAGTAGAGCATCCCGCACTGCGCGACCTCGTATGACCAAGGTGGGCACCCCCACCGCTATGCTGTATTTCTGGGTGAGGCGGCGCTGGAACAAACAGGACTAGTTAGTGTATAAAACATGACAGAAGTAACTTATTCATTGTATATATTTAGATTACATTACGAAGTAGTACACAAAGGGGAGACGAAAGATAGGGAAACTATATAGAAACGCATTCTATCTCATTCTCTCACAGCTTAAAACCTATATATACATTTATAGCTATCTCTAATTTGTTTCAACATATTTTAGTTCAATAAAATCCAACTCACACCGTCTTAAAACAAATTCTCTGAAAAAAAGTGCATCTTATAAAACTGCTAGGTTTATACCTAAATGTGCTCGCCCTACGTACGCTATGTCGAAAGCGCATCGAGTTCACGACATGCAAGATGAACTGACATCAACACGGCTTTTAGGAGATTACTGCTGATGCATTGTTAACGTCAACCAGTACATATACACACTCATACTGCACTCGTGCATTCCCGATGCACACATCCTGAAACAAACTTAAAGAGAGCAGTGGCAAATGTCGAGTGCACTTCATATACACTGGTGAGCGGTTTTTTTAGTATAATGGAAAGACGTTACAAAGTATTCATAAACATTTACATTTTAACCTGCACATAGTTGGATTAATATCCATGCTTTGACTAAACAATGCCGCAAACAAATCACTATTTTGATCATTATCATATTATATCACACCAAATCCCATACGGAGAAGGTAAAGAACACCTAACGGCCAATATCTCCATCCTGAAAATCTCAACCGCTATTCTTTTCATACTAGCCACTCCTGTTTGGTAGATTTGACATTTCTCGGTCAGCCAGTATCTTACCTATTTAGTCAAGAGAATGTTGATTTCCCCTATTATTATAAAAGAATTAATTTTAAGGAACAAAAATTGAATCTGAAATATTATTTTTAATAAATTTGTTTTTTTCATTTCAAATTCTTTCATCATTTCTTATTTTGTTTCATTTCCGAGCCCAGTGACGGCGTGAGACGACGGGCGGGTCGTCGTCTTGTCGAGAGCCCTCAGCGCGCCGTCGTGCCACGCTCATTCAGCGCTGTAGAACCTTTTTATGCAAGCAAGTGTAATTTACAAGTAAATGTGGGCTCTTTGAGGGATGTAAGCTCTTTGGTTGGTCTCGCGCTCAGTCAATTTGTAAGTAACACGTGAAATGATACTGTAAATTGGATGTATGGACAGTTCTTTTAGCTACTGCTTGCACTCTATCGTATTGTAACAAGGTAGGTTTTTCACTGTTATAAGAGTATGGCTGTACTTCAGCTCCGTGTAACGTAAGAATCTAGATTTTTATTTTGTACGTTTGTAACTTTTTAATATAGTGAAATAAAATAAGTTTTTGAAAAAGCAAATATCTTCGTAAATAGAAACAAACTTGTTATGTTGATGTTTGAACTTCGATTCAGGATATTTAATATGACATCCTAACGTCACGCCTATAATCCCCAAAGAGGTAGGGAGAGGAATATAGTACACTTCCATGTTTCACCAGTTACGTTTATGTCCCACTGTAGAATAAGTGGTGAGTGTATGCCAATAGATACACCGGGCACGTATCCAGAACCAGAGCCACTATCAGAAAATTTAAATTGGAAAAATCCAATAATACCCGACCCGGGATTTGAACCCAGGACCTACCGACCACCAGTCTGATAACTGCGTACCTACTATAAAATGTAATTGACGAGACGTGGGAGTGTACACTGCACTCCTCTGCCTACCTCTTCGGGGATTATACGCGTGATCAACTCTAAATCCCGTAAAAACATTATGTATCGTTACGTTTTTACGGGAATCCGATACAAATTTCTATACATATAATCGGTATCTTCTAGACATTTCACAAAATATTAGTGTGGTGAGTAGTTCAAAATAATATAAATAGATTATCTACAATATATCACAAATGAAATACCTCGTATCAAAAGCCGTACTACAAATCCTCATTTATTTCCCCATACCCAAGATCTTCCCATCTATTGTTGATACTACTAAGAGTCCAGGATAAGCATCTGAATGGTCCGTTCCACACCACTGCCCACCCCAACGGAACCCTATCTAAATGTGAGCCTCCATTTACTACCAAAGCCCACTACATTTCCGTTATGGGGGGCAATTTTTAACAAAACTTTCTGTCCGTGATCTATTTGGAATGCAGTGTTAAATCATAACTTGTAGGGAAATATGTAAATGGGTATGTCATTCGTGAGATTTTATTGTAAATCATTCATGTGTCAAGCCCCTGAAAAGAACCACAAGTCTTAGTCTCTGATCACCACGTTACTTCATAATGCGATTTAACTGGAGAGGGCTAGCTGGGCTTGTTCATGATAATCAGATTCCAGCTCATTTCGCACTTCCTATTATATAATCACACCAAGTCCTTAATGGGTAGGTTGGTACTTATTTATAGTAAATCTATAAAAAAGACGTAACAGCGCTTTCATATAACTTTTTGTAACTTTTCAAATTTTCTTCCCCTACAGTACTTATAGCACCGGCACCGTGCCCGCAATCATTAATTCGTTTTGATTTGGCATATAATGTTTGTATGGTATTTAACAGCACATTTAACGCTAAATTGTTTAACTGTCCGGTGTTGGGGACGGCTCTCTTCTGCAATGGGATAAGAGCCGGAGTTAACTCCACCACGCTGCTCCAGCGCGAATTGAAGAAGATATGATACTTCTAAAGATATGAAGATATTATGATATCCTTATATCTTTAGAATCATATCATATCTTTAGTAGTATCATACAGTCTTTAAACCTCGTGAGAAATATGTTTCTGCCGAGGTTTAAAGACTGTAAATAATATGCTTTCAGTTCGGAGACAAGATATGGAGCTGAGACCAGAAGACCATGCGTAATTGAATCGTCCCAGCCACATCTGGTACATCATTCTTTGTTCACCGGGATATTACCCTTTCTCGGATGTATGTTGCTCATTTTCACTCATCTCGAGGGAGGAAATGCGCGTGGGGCACCTTTATTATATACGTAAGATGAGTAAAGGGGATGTTATGGTGTGCAATTTATAGATTTTTTAAATCATAGAATTCATGTTACACTCATATTTTGTTATACAGTTGTTAGGTAACTTCGTAGCAAAAATAGTCATGTAGAAGAAGCACAGAGTGAGTAAGGACAGAAATATTTGGCGCTGGGTGCTCTCTGCCTACCGCGTAAAGGACCTGGCGTATGTATGTATGTATGTAAGAATGTATTGTATGTATGTAATGTATGGCATACGTATGTATGTAAGAAGTACTTTAGGTCTGTAAGGATAGAGATATTTGGCCCTTAATGATCTCCGCCTATAGGGTCTGACGTGATGATATAATAATATAGTCATATTGGTATGTTTTCCTACTGATGTAAATTTTTAAAGATGCCTATCATTCGTGAGTTTACGACTCCTATCATAATGTCATTCACACATGGGTCCGCGGTAGAATCATGCTCGTGACCCTCTCTTTCAAAAAAAAAAAAATTTTGTCTACCTTTTTCATAAAATTTTCATGACGGTATCATTAAATAAAAGTTGAGAACCCTTCCAATGCGACACAGTAATTCAATCTACCCACATCAAAGTGGACGCTGAATTCTTTATAATTATTGCCTCATTTGCAATTACCCCGCTAGATGGCAGAATAAGCCCCTAACCGTAATATGTCCCATATGCCCGAGAGCGCGCGTACCCGAAATTTAATAAGGAAAATGTCATATTCACCCCTTGAATATTACATTCGTTGAGACAATCCCTGTATGTGATGTTTTTTGTTCTGGAAAACGAAGTGGGATGATGCTATGGGAATTGGAGAATGAAATTATACTTTTATATTCGTATAGCCAATGTGTTTGGGAATAGTTGCCAGATGTTCGGTGAATTGTGTCCAGACCTAGGGTTGTCACAAATATAATGAGGGTTGTCACACTTTTCAATTTTATTTTTTCGCGCAACATTAATGTTAATGAACGCGTATTATCTGCACCAAGAAACTAAAATTAGACACAGATTTGTAAATACTAAAAAATTTGGAACAATCCACGCCCTGAAATTTGAGATGTGCTGGGTCAAAGTAAGGCATTTGAAATTGATATCAGAAATTCGTACACTTTAGAATGTGTTATCGGCAATGTCCTATACAATATATCTTTTGTATGTCGGTACAAATCGGAATACGAGGAATGCCGCTACCAGCCATAGTCATAAACAAATCAATTTCGAAAAACGTATCTATTCCGAGCACATACTTCCCACAAGATGTCACGTCTCGTTTATGGAATGGATTTGTATTTTCGTTTATTTCCTAAATTTTTTACAATTCAAGTCGCTAACCGACCAAGTCATTGCATTGCGCTCACTGGAGCATCTTGTGCTACTTAAACATATTTTACTAATTACAATATTAAATTAATATCACTTATATAACTTGTTGGGGCGGAGTAAGAATACATTGCCCGAACCTGTGCTGGAATACAGGGTGTCGTAAGAGACGACTAAAACTGCCGCCAGCAGATCGTGGAAACGCGCGGTCTGTCTGTCTGTCTGTCTAGGCATAACTACAGACTGTGATCGCCTATGGTCATCTCCGCAGTTGGTGCGAGAGACTGTGCTCTGCGATCCCCAACTCGCATGCCCAGCGTGGGGTTTATGGGTATAACTCCTCACGGGAGGCCCATGACCGGCAGTGGATTGCAATAATGATGATGATGACGATGTTGAAGTTCTTAACTATACGACAATGTGGACGTGACTGAACCACCGCGTCATTTGAAGCTTGTTTTATATATAACTATAGCATGCCGAATTGAGCGTCCTTTACTGTGGGTAGAAGCACAATGTTCTTATTAAACGGATGGAATGGCAGCACCGTAACTAGATGGCTACATAGAGTGACATAACGTGGTGCAATTAATACATTGTACCGGATGAGATCACCGAAGTAATTATTAACCAATCTCGGTGGATAGCAACAGTTGAACAAAACACTAATCGAACATCACATATGCGAATT
>DWDW01000744.1:0-13426 GCA_018245635.1 Mimoniades versicolor eupheme
TTTTAAACACTTGTCATAGGCACTCGCGACATCGAAAAACATAAATAGGTCTTATTGCCCTCTTTTGTAGAATAGAAAGGCGTCGATACTCGCAGCATTACCCCATAGTAAAATACCATATGACATTATACTGTAAAAGTAACTAAACGAGCCTAGCAATGGTTATGTCAGTAAGTTGTCTGTTTTTTTACAGCATAAGCTGCAGAACTAATTTTACTACATAAACTAGATATGTGAGCACTCCACTACAATTTGGAATCTATATTTATCCCTAAGAAAACTGTCTCATCCACGAATTCGAGCTGCTTATCGTTAATGATAACATCCATATTTAGGTTCTTTACATTGGGCAAAGTGAACCTGACGCATTTAGTTTTTTTGTTGTAGAAGACTAGATAGTTTGCGTTAAACCAACTATGGATTCTTTGAAGAGCCTCATTTATGCTATTGGTCTCTTCTGTTTGTCTTTTTACTTTAAACGACACAATATTACATGAATTTAGTATTGAGAGGAGTAGATCGTTTATACATACATATATAGAGCCTTGAGGAACGGCTGCCTTCACACAGAAACCCGAAGATTTGGATCCTTTCAGTTATACAGGTTGTAATCCATTTTTTAAATAAGAACTAAGCAATTTGAGAGATAACCCCTTATACCATAATGTAACTTTAACAACAGACTTTTTTTTGAAACTTAAATTGAAATACGTTTATTTGTATAAAATATGGGCACAGATAGAGACCTCCTAGAACTATTACATCACTCCACATTTTGCCGTTTGGGCGTACAAATTTAAGATATTGTCAAAACTATATCATTACTAATAGGTATTTGTCATACAATACAATACTTAAATCAATTAAACTAAAGTAAATATGTCAGGCCACAATTATATTATTAGTGGTCATGTAATTTTATCATTTAAATAATCAGTTATTGTATAGTATGCTTTAGAAATTAAGAGGTCGCGAAGCTTTGTTTTTGAAGTCGCTATGGTTTTGTGTGTCACGTATTGATGGTGGTAATTTGTTATACATTCGATGTGCCATTTCGATAAAATTTTTAGACAGCAATGCTGTGTTTGAAATGGGAGCACAAATTTTATTATGATATCTTTTGCTGTTGGACTTTTCGTACTTTTATATTCTACACAGTCAAATGCTTTGGATAAATCACGGAAATACCTAGGGCACATGTGCATTCTCCCAGGCATCAACAATATGTCGCATCAAGGCAACAGCAGCAACGACCCCTTGCGAAGCCAAACTGCATGTCATGTAGTAGGTCATGCCCATTAAAAAGTACCAGTAATTGGTTTAGTATGAGTTTTTCAAAAATTTTACTAACAACAGAAAGAACTGATATAAATCATAAAAATTTAAAATACAATCAGAACTACGTATATAATGTTAAATAATGAGTTCAATTAATTTTAGCGTACTGGAAATTATAATAACGGAAATTAATTATTTCTTCGAAGTGACCCTGGGGTGGTACTCGTAGATATCTATTTTTGTAACTGTTTTACCTTGACAGTATTTTGTTTTAGTACCTATAGTTGAGGCATCGCAAGCACGAGACAAACAAATATATGAAACAAGAAGTGGCGCAGTGTGCGTCGCACGCAGCGACACAACGAGCGAGCCGCGGCTCGGGCAGAGCGTAACATAGGCGAGTCGGCAGTGTACGTACACGTAGGTTATGGGGGTGGTAGAAAGCAAATGATAATTGGGTCATGCTGATGCTGTGCCACATTTGTAATGATAAACAGTCTTTCACTTCTTCCGCTCTACTTTAATAAAGCCATCCTTGTCTGCCTGAATGTTGGGCATCCTCCAAAGGGTAGGATCGCGGGAGATCCCACTCCACTGCTTGGTCTCAGTTTTTATCTTTGCTCGGGTTGCTGACGAGCGGTAGCCGTGGCCTAGTCCAGTTGAGGCTTGATGTAAAAACAGATGACATCTCCGGAAAAAAGGTGCAAGATGGCCGATAACGATATAAGTTCCGCAGACTGGATACTTGCTGGCGAAGTATTGCGTGCCCTACGACGCTCGTAGACGTCGCCGGCAGCTCCTTGCTCCCCGACGCTCTCCGAAGCGGCCTCTAGCTTCACACGCCTTTCGCCACTCGCTGTCAGGATTATTATATTTTATAGACTTCTAATCACAGGTCGGGTACTTTATTTACTAACTAGAATTTCTAGTTAAAATTACTACTAGTGGCTAGCCACAAATGCAGCCTAGGAGTCTGAATTTGTGCCTGCTGTATGACTATCGGCGCAAGACTTATTCCATAATGGGACATAAACAAGTGTTGCAACAACTGTTGTGGGAGTATTCTACATTCGTCCGCCTAACTGTTCGGATATTACAGGAGTGAGTTACGTTCTATCTTTCGGCAGCCTGCTGACGTCGATACGATGAAACGTGATGGGCGCCAATTTATTCATGTTCCTTGCCACGAAGGACGGCACGTCGTCAATATCAGATTTTTTCAAAAGACACAATATCCTGGAGAGCACTCTTCTATTTTTAATTAGGTACTTGTGCGAGTTAACACTGAGTCTCGAGGTCGCTCTGAACTCGGCAATACCGGAGCGCGCGGCGGCGGTCGCCGACAGAGGCGCGGCCACAGCTCGTCGCGCCGCCCATTAATTCGCCCTGTGTTCGCAGCACCGGATAATCTCCCCATAATATACGTCATGGACAGTTTTTGCATTTAAATTAGATCGTCACGACGACGTCTACGACGCCTGCCTCTTCGTCCTTGTAAGGTAATAATTTATTTTACACGGACTTAACAGCTTATCGATGTACATAGGTATTAAGTATATCATTCAAGCCTCACTAAGAGTGAAAACTTGCGGCAGAAGCAAAATCTTACGTGGCATTTGAATACCTACTATAAATTTTTATATGTCTATACCACATACCGCTTATACAATTATCTATATTATTACGCTGTCACCATTACCATCACAAGTATATTATGTAAGTAATAATAATAATGCAAAGCATTATATTATAGTTCTAAAGCTTAAGTGCTTATTTTAATAAGATGCAGAAAGAAGCACACCTATGGAGTTTCTTTCGCCGCTTCTTCTCCATAGTAAGGCATTTGACAATTGTAAAAAGTGTTGTAATGAACCAATTTAGTATAAATGATAGGTATTTGAATTTTAATTTGGAAATAGTGCATCAAATAAACATTTGTAGTAATTCGATACATATTAATAGGTATAATGCAGAGTAGGTAGGTATTTGGTCGATCGATATCCATTGATAATTATTTGTTGACATGTACGCACACAGTCAGGTCCCACACGGAGCATCGACAGAGCTTGTGTTACGGTGAACAGACTCATCACATAATTATTTTTGGGTGGGAATCGAAGTCACGACCCCAGCACAACGGTCAGGCTCACTAACCAATGCAGCACCGGGCCACTAGCTACAAGTAAGAGAAGTAAGGCCACTCGTAGTAAGAGAAGTAGGTACCTAATAATGAATCTATAGAGAATCCGATTTACGGTACGGAACGTCACCCACCGAAACAACAAGGTAAGCGGCAGCTCTACAAAAAGTTATAGTAATGTATAATAAAGTAGCCGCCAATGAGAGCACGGCACAGACAAGCAGTTGAGGAGCGCGGAGCGCATTGATGTCTTTTGCAGGCCGCGAGGCCGCGCGGACCTCTCGATGCTTGCGTGAGGCGAGGCAGTGAGGCATGGCTCCGCTGCCGTACGTACGGCAATACGTTATTACGACATTATGTTCACGTTCTAACATTTGATTTATAATCGGACCGCTTGTAATCATGCACATTTAAATTGCTAAAATACCATGACGTACCTACCTAACTACCTACCTCTCGATAGTTACAAAGCAAAATTAGACCCATTCGTTTTTTCATCAGAATTGTCTGAAGAAAAGCTCGTGTAATATTTTTGTCAATTATTTAGGAATATCCCTACATTTTATTTATTATTTACCTACTTATTTCAAAAAGCCGAATTAAATTTAATTTAAATTAATGTACCTATTGTATAAATAAAAAGAAAAATAAAACGGAACATATTATGTACCTACCTACCTATTGGCAGTAAAACATATCATTGTGTTTAAAATTTACCATTTAATAATGTCATCCACAAATTATTGACAACCTCATAAAAGGGTAACCCGAACGAACTGATTTTGTAGGGGTTACACATTTGAACAAATTATCGTCAAAAAGTGTAACCAGCATGTTGTGGGTTTTCTAAGAACATCGTATCAAAAACTCTTTCAACGGTTTATCAAAAGGGTCTATGATTTAAATACATAGACAGGTCAAGTAACTAAAGTCATTTACTACTGCGAAGTAAGTAGCCGGTCCTAAGAAGTCAACAATAACTATTAGATCATTTGAACAAGGTTAGAATTAACATGGTAGAAAATTATTATAATACGAGTAGGTATAGGTACCTAGGTATGTAAATGTCATACAAATATTTTGATCGTACCGGGATTCGAACTCATTACAGCCCCGGCAGCGTTGACGCCGTTGACACTTCCTTTACATGTTACATTAGTGTGGCGGGCAACATTTACCGTTGGCATGGCGGTGGCCGAGGATGCTGTCGATGGTGTAGGCGGCGGCGCGGCGGCCGGCCATCGCGTCGCGGCGGCTGGCGGCGCTCCGGGGTCGACTCACTGCGCCCGCGAGGCAGCTGCCAGACTCACTTGAACACCGCGCACACTCATCCACCTTGCGCTCACGATGACAGTTATTTGAATTCAACGTAACATTTGTAACCGATTTATATTTTTTTAGTCGACTTGTTTCAATTAATATATCTTATTAATAAAGAACCGTTACACAAATTTGCTGGAATGTTATAGGTATAACTTAAATATTGCGAAATCAAACTGATTCAGTTGTATTTACTCAAAGTTAAAACTTCCGCGAGACGTAACCGCCGCACCGACGACGACTGCCCTCCCCGGTCGAACCACCAACTTTAACTGAGGTCTACTAATCTCTTCCACGAACACCCGCCTCGCAACAACACAACCTCCCACCCTCTAGCCATCTTTTTCGATTATATTGAGTTTTGTGCATCGCTGTCCTGCTCGTAAGCTCCGCCCCCAAAGTCCATTGGCGGGCGCCGTGCTAAGGTCTGTAAGCCTCCAGCCGGACAGAAGGGCGCGCTCACTGCGGCGGAGAGGACGTGTGGAGTATCAGTTGCTCGCATACAAATATGTACTTCAACTATCGATCTACTTTGTTGGCTGCATACTTTAGTAAAATAGCAATATTAATTTTTATTGAAAATATGTCTTTGGAATGTTATACCTATATTTATTTTTTTGCCATAACATCTACACTGTAAAGGGGCCGTTCAAGTATTACGTAAGCAAATTGATTACAATTAGTTATCCCCCCATCCCCCTTGTCAGCAAAAATAAGCAAAGCTCTTACCCCCTCCCCCATGCTTACGTAAACATTTTCAATTAATGTATTGTTTTTTTTTAAATTATAATTATAATATTATAATTATAATTTGAAAAACAAGAAAATAGATTTAGTATAGAGATTAGATTTTACTGATACGGTATTCAACATAGAGTAAGGGACAAAAATATTATAATCTTACGAACATTACAAACTTATTTTAAATTTTTCGTGTAAACAAGTAAATAACTACCGATGACGTAATCATCATCTAGACTCCCCTGCCCCCCATGTCAACCAAAATAAGCAAAGCAAAGACCCCCGGCCCCCTCATAGTGCTCAAGTAATACTTGAACGCCCCCTAATTGCTCAGTCTGTAATTGTGCTGGGTGTATGGCAATATCCTTACCACCTATTTCATGATGGAATATAATATTGTAAATGGTGAAACATGGAACTGTAATGCACTCCTCTGCCTACTTTTTTGAAATTACAGGTGTTACATTTATAACAAACATTTCTGTAATCTTAGTAGCCTGGTCTAGAATTAGAATATAGTATTACATTATTAAGATCCTAGGTTGAGGGATCTAATCCTTTCACATTGTGTTAGAATATCCCTGAATAACCACAGTAGAATAATAAAATGTGCTCTGTGTCCTCTGCCTACCCCGCAAGGGGCCTAGCGTGAGATTATCTATGTATGTATGTAATAATAAAATGGTTCATGATAACAGCAATAATTCTGATGAGTATTTTAAAAAAGCCATACAAGTACTCACAGCAAATGAAAGTATAAGAAAATTGAGTAAAACACCGGGAGTTTCTATCCATGTCTTTCGTCTCACATTAAACCATACAACATCTCCAACACTGTTCAGGAAGAGTGCTTTATCCATGGTCTTAAAACTTTCCACAGTGTTCTTGTTCATTATAGTCCCCACCACATTGATAAAGAATGGCTCACATTGAGGTTCACTGGAACATTTATTAGTTTTGTTAATTTATTTTTGACTAGATTACTTAATTGGTCCAGTTGTTGCAAGTGTGACTGCCGATCAAAAGGTTCTGGGATCTCTCCGTCAGAAAAGCATTTCTGGGTTTTCCTATTTTGAAATTCACTAATTTGAAAGTGTATAGCATTACACTCACCCACTATTCAATGGTGGAATGCATAACTGGTGAATTATGGGACTGTACAAAGGGGTTTAGGGGAAGGACAGAAGGTATGTTATGTTCATAGTAACTGTGATATTACATCATGACTGATTTCTTTAGTGTAACAAATATATAAAAAATGTTGATTCTCAATATTTGCTTAGCTTTAAGTTACCTCACTACCAAGAGTGGACCCAGCTTTGGCACCAGGTCATATGGTTGTGGTCAAGTCACAAGAAGTTATAATTTAATTTTAAAGTAGGTATTTTGTTAATAAATGTAAGTAATGTACTTAAAAATACAAATCTATATTTAAATAACAAAATCAATTTTCCTTATATGTGTTCTCCCGAAACACGTTATTACTTAAATCTACTTCAATGGGTGTTTTTAATGACGTGGACCTAGCCCAGGTGAGGGCATGACCCCCCTGGATCCGCCCTTGCGCACTACCCTTATTAGGAGTGAGGGGAAGTACCGCCCTCTCGCACTTTAAATGTCTACGAAAAATTCGGCGTCGTCTATAGTAAAAATTCTAGTTCGGAAATATTTTTTTCGAAAACTAATGTCTGCAATATCGCCTCTTTGCTTCAATAACTTTATATTGTCTTAATACTTTATTGGGACAATATTACGTTACTAAAACAAGGAAGCGGTATATCCTCTCCCCAGTAGACATTTAGCGAAATAATATTTATATAAATATATGAAAATTCTGTATCAATAATAGTAAACTTTATTTCAAACATACTTAGAAAGGCTGTATGTACTTACGTATTAAATGAGGTTCCATCTACTTCGAATATAGTTTTAAAATCGTCGCGGTAGGAAAATCGCCCGAAAATCTCTTTTGTGCTGTCGTTAAGTCTGGCCACTTCTAATTTATCCTCTGTAAATGTGTGCCAGAACGATGGATGCACGAACGACATAAAAGGAACATATTGAATTATCTCTCTTTGATTTTCTGAAGTCATGGTGATGACTTTCTCGGGCTTACAGAAAATGAGATTCAATCGGCAACGAAAAATACTCAGCCAAAAATTAAATGCTGCTGTCAACTGTCATTACCCTTTATTATTGATTATATCTTTTGTTAGAACTTCCTGAGTTTTATGATGGTATAAATTTATGACCATACTGCCATGCATTATTTTATTAATGAACTAGCTGTGTCCCAAAATGCACAAGAAGTTTACATTGATTTTATTGATACTAAAATTTTTTAAGTATGAGTTACGTTTCGCAGATATATTACCTACAAAAATCAATGCAGTGAAATATTTTTAGATAATGACTCAATTATTTCTTTAGTTAAAAAAAATATATGAGTATTTGTACAAGAAATGCTTTCCTTAACTGCACAAAAGAGTTCATCGTATAAAAATATTTTTAAACAAATTACGTACGATTAGTAGTACGTCAAGTAAAAATAATTCCCTGAACCACATGATGTACTGATTATTGCATAAATAATTTTTATTTTAATGCATTAACAATTATTTATGAACTTAATGTAGACAGCTTTTGGTTAGTGATATCGAAATTATTGTGAAAGCAAGGTATGTATTAATACTATTTTTATAGTACATATATACAAGATTTCCTAGTGTTATTTACAACATAAATTTAAATAGGCCTTAAAAATATAACCAAATACACGGTAATGCGAAACGTAACAAACCTGTAAAACAACATTTACATTGAACTCGATTACATTGCCATCTTCGAACTTTACATTTTTTATTTGGACATTTATATCCATTGACATAGGCCTCTCTCAAAGAGTGCCATTGCGCCCTGTACTCGGTGTGCCGTATCAAGCTTCTGCTTGCAGCCTTTCCAGACCTATGTCCGGTAGTGGACTAAATAAGGCTAATATAATGATGATGGTTATAGGTGTATGAATTATGAAATACTAAAAAAATTGACAATTCAAAAGTCTGTATTTATATTGCTTTAAGTATTCTAGGTTTAGCAAAGGTACCGATTTTAGCCTAGTTATGAATGTATAAAACTAAAAAGCATTTTGTTTCAGATAATTTGAGAACCTTTCGTTTATAACTGAAGATAATGGCTATAAATTCGAATGATTTCTTGCGCGATGAAAATTCTCACAGAACATTATGTTTCAGTAATAATACCAGCTCTAATTCTTGTCGCTTAATCAAAATTAACTTCCCTAGAAAAGACAGTTTTTCTAGTAACAAGTCCAATCGATCAAGTAATAAAGAATTAAAGTCTCCTTACCTGAATAGAGATAAGGTACATGTATTGAGTGGGATTAATGAGAAAAAAATTATTTCTAAAAGGCCTAATAACTTCATGTCTTCGTTTCCCCTAGCCGTTAGCGTGTATAAAGCTAATTCCGATGAATTTAAGTTGTCGAAACAAAATGCCAAAAAGGTTAAAAAATCAGTCTTGACTCTCCCTAACGAGCCGGTTCCAATGCCCAAAACGTGTACTGTGAGTGATTTTAATGATTCGGAATACTTTAATGATACTAATGATAATAGTGTTACTAAACCTAAAAAGCGGAGGCCCGTGAAACGTTACAAAAGACCACGAAGAAAGGAAAAAGTAATAGAATACTACGACAGAGACGCTTGTTACTGTTCTCAGCTAAATATTGATTTAGACTGCAGCTCTTCGGAAATGGTCAACTTCAATGGAGACGGAGAAAAGGTTTCCAAAGTATCATATAAATCTAATAAATTAGCGACTTCTGAAAATGAAGTATGGGCTATTTTGAAAAATATAAATAAATTACAATTTGGATCGCCAACATCACAAGAAAGTGTAGCGCCGCTGAAAAAAAGGAGACCTTTAATACCAGAAAGAAAATGCCACAATCGCAAGGATGCGCAGTAGGTTTTTTTAATAAATCAGTGTTTTCTTCTAATATTTTCATGGTCAATGTTCTCCAATTTGTTCTTCTTGTATTTTGCTTTTCAGTATTATTGAAACATGTCATACAGAAGAATTTGCTTATGTATCAAGTTTTGTAATTGATAACAAAATGCATAACACTTGTTCGCCATCATCTAGTTGTGATCGTGTTACCGTAATTGACAAACAAAGCGAGCATGGTGATATAATGCAACAATTCAGTCAAAAGATCTTTTCTCGACTCAAAAATGGCAACAAAAAATTTTCGAAAAGTAGAAATAACACAGTGAATAAAACCAACGCAAAAACCATGAATAATAAAATTTCACAAGTTGCCGAAGATGTTATTTCCACTGTTTGTGGCGACCAACTTTCACCAGAACGTCATATAGTTATGGACGAGATGTCTGGTATATCTATAAATTCAAAAAGCTGTCATGGTTCAGTCATATCTATTGAATCAGGAAATGAAACATTAGTTAATAATCAAAATAATATTTCTAACATTTGTAATAATAACAAATCTAATAAATTAAAATCTCTGCTCAATAATCTACATGCCAAAGTTACTACAAGGAAGCCCAATAGTGAGTTATGACGACTACATTGCGATTTGCTATTAATTACAATTCAATGTGTTCTATAGATGTTTTGAAAATATTACAGATGACTCGGAAAAACGAACGTGTGGTACAACAAAAGCCCTCCCAAATAAAGGGCAGAATTTAGTTTCTTTGGTATCAGAGCCATCAAGAAAGCCTCGTCTTGCTTTGACATTACCGAACACTAAGCTAACGCTGGCTGAGATAAAGCGACGTCTTGCTAGTTTGAAATTTCCCATAGTCATATTGGGGAAAGATCAAATAACAAATCGTGGCATAAATATCGCAAATTATGACCCGGTTCAATTTAATGGTTTAGATAAACACATTTGGCCATTTATGTCTGAATGGTGTGACAAACAAGCTTTGTTGAATACCCAAAATTTCCAGAACAGACAAGGACAACGCGTAATGAATATTATTAAAACTGAAAATCCCAAAGTCATTAATTATAAAGTTGGCTACTTAGAGCACGATTTATCTCTCCCTGACACCTATGCATCAATAGCAAATCCGCGAGAAAAGAGTTGTTTTATTGTAACTAATAATAATAAACAAAAATTGGCCAAGGAAATTCCTAAGCATATATTTCAGAAACCTCATGCTATGAACATTTTGAGAACTACAACGTTACAATGTTTAGACAAAAAATATACACAAAAGACTCCCATCAATAGTAGTTTGAGTAATCTTAGACGTTTTAAAACTGTTCAGAAAGATGGAAGAGTTTGCGCAGGTGGAATTAATCAGATTGATTATTGCGCGCCGGAATACAAAGTAGATGAAAATACTTTTAGGGAAAACAGATTTATAAAAAAACCTTATCCTTCATCATATCAATCATTAAAACAGTTAGCGGCTAACACTAAGCGACAGAGCGACTTCGTAGAAAATATTATTAAAAAAATCAAACGTGGAGTTTATTATGGCGTAAATTATACTGATATTCAATGCAGGATGAGTATGTGTGATTTTATTACGTTTAAACGTTTTAGAGCTTAGCTATGAACTGATAATAATATTGTTCGTTATTCCAGAAAATACTGAAACCTCGACTCAAACGGATGTGAATGTTCTAAAGAATGCATACTGCCAAAATAATGGGGCAGTGGATGCTTTGCCTTGTGTTGTTGTGAATAAAAGAGACGATCTATTTAATAGCATACCAGGATTTGATAAAACTTTCAATGCATTGGAAATAGAAACATTTAGTGAAAGTCAAATAGCCGTGAAACATTGTATCACTAACGTCGTAGTTCACTTTGATATACAGATTTTATCTGAAACAAACAGCATGACACAGAAAAAGAAATCGGCGTTATGTATTCCAATACATGTAAAAGACAATCAAGAGAAATTATTCAAATGCAGTACTAGTATTGTTAATGCTATATTGCCCGCGGAGTTATGTACCATAGTACCGACTATTATGCAAAATATATTAGATACTGATACGGAATTATGTCTGTCATCGGTGACTGCGGAAAAATTCGAGTCCAAATTCACAAACATATCAGAATTAACAGGCTTCGAAAATCCTTGTATGCCTTCATTACCCGTGCTCATAGTGTCGGACCAAGTAAGACCAATGCTTAAAGGGCGATTTTCATTACTTTATTTAAAAAAATCGATAAGCGATAAGAATATCGTTGTAAGTTTGCCTTGTACCAGCTATATTAAGCACGTAACGGATTTATTTCCAAGAGTTGATGACCGAGTTTTATGGCCTATTATACAACCTTCTGCTGTGTCAAATGCTATCAAAAAACGTTTTAATGGAATAAACATGGCAGTGGGAAACAGTATTAAAAAAACTAACGATAACTTTAATTGTACGGCTCTACAAGTATATGAACCGAAAAATCTGCGTGTCTTACCATCATTTGGTTTTTTTAATCCCATTAACTTTATAATCGAAATCGTTTCTAAGTGGTCTTTGAATAAGCATTTTTACTCAAACACTTATAAAATAACCGGCAGTAAAGACACCCTTTTGAGAAAACATTTAATACTTCAAGAAGCCGTTAGCGAAAATACTTTACCAATGGGTACAATCAGTAAAATTGGATTTATTTCACTGTACGAGGCATTTAAAAGCGATGAAAGTTGTGCTGAAGTAACTAATCAAACTTGTAGTATAGCAGCACACACTGATAACAAATTATTTCTAAAAGCTAATATAATTTCGGAAAATAATGAAACAGATCTACGTAAGAAATGGAAACCAGTTAAAATTGTCAGAAAGAAGAGTTACGTTAAATGCTATAGGAAATGTAATTCTCTATCTAGCATTTCAAGTTATAAATCCACTCCACTGAATGGAGTATCGACTTTAGATGAGTTTTGTCAAGTCCTAGGATCAAATTTGCTAAGCAGTGTTTTAGGTGGATGTCCAGAGAAAAAGATTTTAGAAGCGATCAAAGAGGTAATTTAAATTTTGTGCAAAGGATTATTTTGTCGGCATGTCTGAGGTTCTGCGAGCGTGATGTATGATAGTGTCGTCTTTAGTTAATGTAAATGGTTATTCCGTGTTAATTAAAGTAAAATAAATAAATAAATAAAATCATCAGTTAAATATCTATTAATCACTAGTAATATAGTAATTGATAGGTCTTAGTTTGATTCCTTTAACTAAGATAAATGTTTTTAGATGAGAAATTGGATTACTGAAATAACTCCGCAGCAGGCTCTCCTCGTGTTGCTATTGATAAATAAAAAGGACACACCAAATTTGATTCGCTTTAGGCCTGTCCTTTTGCAAGGTATAGCTGTAAATAGAATCACTAAGGCTGTAGAACTCGATACGGAAATTGAAGTGATAGAAAGAGAAAATTTTAATAAATTGTCTAAAGTGAGTACACACATTTTTACTATGTTTATGCGTATTTCGACTTGTATATTTTTCCAAAAAAACTTTTTATAGAGGTTTAAACCGGTTTATATCGATTTTTTGATACAGAATCCTTATAATTTTGCTCTTTAAGGAAACCGGTTTGTTGAGGTTAAGGTAGAGCTAAACCTTTATAAACGCTCTTTAGGTATTTGCGCTGATTAAGGTTTAAAAATTAACCGGTTAACAAGCCTTGAGCAGGAGCATGAAAATAATAATTGTGCCTTTTGCAATTTATTCTACAATTTCAACAATTTGTATTTATTGGTTCACTTCAGCAGTTCGAGGGAATCTCCTATTTGCCGGCGTCTATAGAAAATCAAGAGAATCTTTTAGAAGAACTTTATTGGATCGCAAAGACAACTGTAATATACATTTTTTGTATTTGATTTGAATTGTGCTGTGTACAAAATTTAAATTGTAATTCAACTTCAGATTAGGTTGCTAATT
>DWDW01000745.1:0-13425 GCA_018245635.1 Mimoniades versicolor eupheme
CTGCTATCTGCCTACCTCGTAAAGGATCTAGCGTGAAAGTGTAATAATAAAAAATATAAATTATAAATCGCGTTGGCTATAGCAATTTATCTATTATCTAGGTTATTAAATCAGTATTGGCAGTATAGCCTGATTCTATTATTACCTGACTCGACTTGGATATCGACATTGACAAGTAGATAAGGGTGAACACGCCTGGTGAAGACAACTGGTCGGAAAGATTAAATATGTTATTTAAAGAATACTACGATTTTATCGTCGCTCCTCGATATATTAGTATGAAAAATAGAAAAGGTTTCTATTAATTTTTAATAAGAGATAGTTATAAATCTATTATTCTATAAATAGTAGTGTTAAGACAACGATTTACGAGAAATATGTTTGTAAAAATGATAAGTGGCTGGTCTAGTTAGTGTTTCGTTAGTACTTTTAATTATTGAGTTAGTAAACTTTAACATCGACATTGTTGTACACTGAACTCTCAAGTTATATACTAGATATAAAATAGTAAATTTTTATAAAGTTTGTACAAACTGTTGCAATTGAATATTTTGTAATTCATTGAATAATTATTTTATATTTCTAATAAATGCACAAGATATGATAAAATTGAAATAATTATTTACAATTGCACTCAATTTTACACTCACTTCTTATTTGCACTCACGCTTTAGTAAAGGCGTTTTAAGCTCGAGGAAACATGAGGAAACAATCGACGATATACGCCATAATTTAATAATTCAAAACAGTTCAGCAAGTCAACTGTGAAGAGATAACTCGAGTTAAAATCAACTTAATAGCGTAACCGATTTCTTGATAACTTCTATTACTTGTTAGCTCCAAACTTTGTTCCGAACGTCGAAAAGCAGAGAAACATCGCCGGCCAAGTGTTTTATTATTCAACGTCAAACTTTTATATTTGTAGCCGATTGTCAGAACAGTATTATAACGAAAAGTTCTGATATCTATAAATCCACTTTTATTTATTTTTTGTTTTATGGGTATACTTAAGTAGTAATGTCACTCTACATACATACATAGCAACCTTTCTAAAATACAGGGCCCTACGATTCAGTTTATGTTGGAACTCAGCACCTACTGCTACTTAAGACCAGAAATTGTTGTGCATAGTTTGTATTTTTATTTTTAGTGGAATAATTAAGATAAAAGTCAGCTCCAGAATGACATTGGGGTCACCAGGAATCGATTTTAATTAATGGAATTAATATAATTTACTCTGTGTACACATTTCGCAACAAAAAGTTTTCATGTTTCTGTTACGTAATTTCATTTCTTTAGGTTAATTTATGTTGAGGTACCTAACATACTGGCTTCTTTGAAGCAGATTCCCATCCGTTGATGATGTAAATAACGCATAAGGGTATCACTGACTTCGTTAAGTAAGTAATAACGTTATGTTTAATGTTTTATGTGCGTAATCGAGCATCTTTATTATATATTTGTATATTCTTTCTTGGTTCTCAAGTGAATTTGGAAATGGGTCAAATCGAACATCGAAAGTCCACGTAAACAAAACTCACCTAAGTAAACTAGACCAAATGTCCACGGGCAGTGTGCAAACAGTAACAAATCGTGGCTACTTTTCGCATACAAACCCGTTTGCTGACTATAATTTTTCGATTTTTATGTAGAGTGGAAAACGAGCAGCCAGAATGGAGGACTGTAAGTTCTTAGTGTGTGGCACTGACATTATCAAAGTGAATTAATTCTATCAATATTGCATGAATGTAGGTTACATGACCAATGCAGTAATTTGTAGGTCTCGTGGTATTTCTGTTAGCGCATAATAAAACCGTTCTTCCAGAGTGCCAGACAATTTTTGAAGGTTTACCCTTCGATACCTAACATTCGATCCCCCAAGGGGCATGTAGAGAGCCTCCTGTACCAAACGCATCTGTCCTTACAGACCTGTCGTAATTATTTTACATTCATCACTTTCTTGATATTCGCAGGACTGGTTCAGAGAGTATTCTCTTATATGTTATAAATAAAAAAGCTAATACATATATGCATTGTAAATCTTAATATAACCGAGTTAAAGAATACTAGTTAGTAGTTTGTGTTACAAGTAAATTTATACAAAACATTGCTTCGTGATCTTAATACGTTTGTTTGTACGGCAGGCAAAAAATCATAAATGTACGTGTATTGCTAAGGGTGTGCGTTTTACGACGTTATTTACATACAACAAGGGTTTGCTTGTGACAGCTGCCCGACCTCATAGGGTTATTAACTCACGATATTAAAGGCTGAAATTTTTAAAAATGGAAGCAAGACTCACATGTATATCATGACGTCACTTTGACGGAAGCTAGTTGGGAAAAGATTACTACGCGATGCCTTAAAATGTTTCTTATTTAATTTGTAATCCCGTTAAATATTATTGAAGATAATGAGAATTGCAAGAGATTTGTATTTAATATATTGAGCCTAATTTCTTGTTGATTTGACTGATCCCTTAAAAGCGTTATCACGTATATTTGTTTTTGAAATGCGTTTATGGTAATTTTTTATATCAATTTAAATAAGATACAATTTCAAAATAAGAGCCAAGTCACTTACAGGGTAGGCAGAGAGCACCAAACGCCAAATATGTCCAACCTTGCATACCAGTCGCGCTTCTTCTACATTCACCACATACAC
Organism: Mimoniades versicolor eupheme; assembly: GCA_018245635.1. Lineage (NCBI taxonomy): Eukaryota > Metazoa > Arthropoda > Insecta > Lepidoptera > Hesperiidae > Mimoniades > Mimoniades versicolor. The sequence continues at coordinate 2,665 of DWDW01000745.1, forward strand.
GCACACCGGTTTCCGATACTTCTGACTTCTCTATCACATAATCCCCATTGAAATAACATAAATATCACACAGTAAACAAACACATTATGAAGAAACTTTCATACTCTATAGTTCTCCATAATTTTTTCTAAGGCACTTGGGCAGTTTGACTCTGGCTTTAGTTCTTCTTAGTGTATATGGCGAGTATTCGTATTCAACATATAACGTTAAAGGGGTTCATGATTATTTCACGGTTAATCTTATTACAGCAGTAGTTTTACAGTACGTTTAATTTTACGATTCTTAACTCCAAGGAGTGGAACGCTACTTACTGCATCTGTGTTTCCAGAGACATATGTATAATCTAGGGCTCTTTAAAACAACGGTGGATAGGCTATTCCTAAGCTAGCGTGCTCTACTTCGGGACGCATCTGCGCTCACCACCCGCCGGGATTGCGGCCAAACGCTGGCCTATTATAATTGTAATAAAATAGACATAATAGATCCATCTAAAAAACAAAGACACAGTGTACTTGACTGGCCCGTTGGTGCAGTGGTTAGTGAACCTGGCTGTTACGCCGGGGGTCGTGGGTTCGATTCCCACCCAGAATAAATTTATATACATATATGCATATATGTAATTTTGTCGGTCGTCTGGTTACCATACCACAAGTTGATGTTTATGGTCTGTTGATGCTTACTTTGGGATCAGATAGCCATATGTGGAGATGTCCCAAGATATTATTATTATTATTTTCTTTGTTAGTCTCACGTATGTGTAGATGATCTGAGGCCTCCTAGCTCTATAATACATTTAAAAGAGCAAATAATAAAAAAATATTAAATAAAGAATAAAATGAATATACTTCTAAATATGTAAATATTAAGCTGTATGTTTTCCAATCGTAGAATTATCGTTACGAACAACAACAACTTCTATTGCAAAAAATATTATTAAATACATTAAATTAAAACAATAGGAGTATACAGTTCGTTCGTCTGTCAACCGAGCGCTCAACGGAGCTGAACGTTAAAAATAGTTGGAGTGCAATATTGCTCTCGCTTTGAAGACCGCTCCTCCGGTTACATTCGTTCTAATTGAATGACTTCGCAGATCTTTGCCGGATTTATACGCCACTAATCATTCGTTTTTACAAGGCTAATACAATAGTCGTTTACAACCTGCCATTCATTGTTTATGTGAATGTAACGTTTTCACTGTCTCATCACATTTTATTTAATGTCACGAGTCCGAAAAGTTTAGCTCAAAGTGATATCCAATAAAATTCATCCATCTGTATGTTATTGTCATGTTATGAAAACTATCTTCTATTTAATTGATATCTATACCAAATATTTCTGATTTTCAGTTTTCCACTTCTCAATAGATCGTAAACAAACTTAGGGCACGATCACTCTGGTGGTAAATGATTTGGATTGTGAAGATTAGTTCACCACTGGGTCTTATTGATAATATTATAACTGTATTCAGCGTAGTCACAATTACACTCAAGTGGTCACATTTCGCAGCTGGTTTTAAGCGTGCCGTGCGATCCCCTGTCTTTGGAATATCGCAATAAGTTTAAGACTACCGTAGGTCATCATCCTGTGAATCAAGATATGTCCGCATGGGCATTAAAGGTCGAACCCCTCAGGGGATTCCTGTGTCCATCAGTGGACCGCAATAGGCTGATGATGATGATGAATAATCTACAAACATTGCAATAAATAGGAGTTTACCGTAAATGTGTTCATTACCTAATTCGCATAATAAAAACAAACTCTGTTTTGTATTTGCTTTATTTAATTGATTTTACAAAGTGCTATTATTTTAAAGCGTCTTATTTTGGCTGTTCGTTACTTCATATCATTGTGTTATATTACTTGATATAACGATGGTGTTTCTTAATACAAGTTTATTGATTACATGTACCGTAAAAATGTATAAGTATTTACATATGACCCTTTTACATGTATCAAATATATGGACATTTTAAGCAATATATAATGTACATAGATACAGTAATTATCAGAATAGTTATTCTGAAAATATTTAAATTAAATTTAAATTAAATTAGTAATAAATTAAAAAAATATATAAATTGGCTCAGGAAACCAAAGAAACACTTGTATTAATTCTAAATATTTTTTTTCTGTAACGACTTCCGATTACGAAAATTTATAAATTTTTTCCTTCTATTTCGGAATATATAGAGAATCAACTAAAAAAATCGAAAAGAAACCAACGAGAAATTAATAACAGTGAATTACATTACAGCAACATTGTACCATCTATCAATCAGCATATACAGCATTATGATACAAACGATTGACGTGTATTGAGCATGGGTTCGAATACAAAATAAGGTTTCGTACGACGGACATTATAGCTATTAATATGGTAGTAACCTCGTTTGGACATACATAGTTCATTATATCACAATACGTTCAACCAGTCGAAGGAGTTTAAAATATTCATTTCAAACTATTATTAAATAATTGATAATTCACGGACCACTGGCGTTCGTTGTTATTGAGTGACATGGCGTGTTAAAGGTGCCTTTGAAAAATGCAGCACGTTCTGTCCAAACGGGGAGTATTTAGCCGTTGAATAAATAATTACCCGCCAATACGATGAGTTGATAACAAGCGTCGATTCCATTCTACTTTCGACAGTGTTATAGATGCCTCTACAAAAAACCATCTCAAGTGGCCTAAGGAGACTTACGGCAACGAATCCAAGTAAGACCTTTGTAACATATTTATTAAGAACGTTTAGAAGCGCTATAGAAGAAATAAATGTTTTTTCAAGAAATACTATGTAAAATAAAATTTTGAATTTTACAAACATGCACTATTATCGGTTGTACGATTTGAAAAGCGAACTATACGCCTATTGATATAAAAATAAATGGTCACCCCAATAAAGTATTTGCCAATCGATGTCTGTGAAAATCGTTAAAAGTGATTAACATTTTTTACAAGCGGTAATATTGTGCAACTTACGCCTCAGTATTGTCATCGCGCGACTCGGAGCGCTCGGCGTTGGCTTGTCCGCGGCGGTGGCGCGCGCGCTGCTCGTCGCCCAAGCCGTACAGACCGGCGACCGCCGCCATCTTGCCCTTACACCATACCCGACCAGCGCACACCCATAGTCATCACCCACGCAGCCCCGCACGCAAACATCTCGCGCCTCTATACAACGCGCGCTCTCCTTTATCCGTGTATTCGTATGCGTGATCCGAATTAAACACGCACACCGCTACATATAAACTATACTACTTATTTCGAAAAACTTGGACGCCTTCATTGGTACAGTTTTTAACATCACAATGTAATTATTGTATCGATTCATAAGACGTTTGGAACTGCTCCTATTTTAAACGTTTAATTTATTATATCTTATTGCTGCGCGTTTTGAAAGAATCTTGTGTGGTATCCCCATTCGTTGTGACAGGATCTATCTCATCTGTTAATTATATGAGTGAATTAAAAATGTTCAATGAATATGGAACCGAAATGTAATGAAGCTCGGTGGTTCCCGCTAAACGTTTCATCTCCTAACCAATCATAATTAATTATCGTTAACGTACTATACTAAATTAGAATGTTGCGAACATAAATCTTTCGGATGACAGTGCGTTAAATTGTACGTATGTTTACATATTGCCGAGATAAATAAACATCGCTCGCATGCATGATTATTTCTATGTAATCGTGACGTGTGGATCGCGATCCAGGTGACGTATAATTATAACGGTGTAACGTAAAGAAAATGTATTCAAGAATAAATATTATTAACGTTGAAAACATTGCAAGACTTGTGTACTCAAAATATTTACATGTGATAATAATATTTATATGGATGATATTTGGCAGGTGAACATATTAATCTTTGCAGAGTTACGGTTTGTGGTAAATAATTATGTACTTATTAGCAATGCCTTCCACCCAGAAGTATTTTAATTCGTATGTTTAATTTTGCTGTTTTATATACTGCTTCAAACATCAAAGCCTAATGGTGAAGTATCCAAAGGTCACAGCTGCTATACCCAGGATACGTATAATGTGCATGATCAGTTCTGGACAAGCTGTTGCTATTGGGATGAATACCGGGTGTTTTGCACAGCGCACCAGTATATAGAGCAGTGCCGAAGAGTGGTCAATTTATAGCATTAATTAGACTTTTAAATTTGAAAGTAGACTATATTAATAATCAAGGATACATGACTACATTACATCAAAATTATACATTCTATTAACTGGCATTAACAACATTATTCAGTGTTATCTCATTACAAGACACATACGTTTTATCATTGAATATCACTTGTTTTAACAGTGTACATCTAAGCGTTTTTCATAATGTTGTTATGAGGTAGTAGGAGATTGCTTGAGACAAGACTGTCTGCGGAAAAATGACTAATAACAATTTTATGGTATGTATGACACGTTAAGCGATCAATTCTAATTGCTATAGTACTGTTATAATAAACTATGTTTCCTCGTTGTAATTATATCGGCCTTCTGGTTTTAATTCTTGTGACAGTTGAACCTAACAATGGAAGGTTCGTAGCTCCAGCCCGCCCAAGTGAAAACTCACAATCAATGGCATGTAATACTTTTGTACTGGTGTCTGTCAAGCAATGTAATATTCACAATATCTCGGGAAAACTTTAAACATGGTCAACTGATCCCATGTTAGGTAAAGCCTATATGCACATACAGAATAGAATTTACGGTAGCAATTGCATTTGTTCGCGAGGGTTGCTCTGATAACTGCCAGCGGTTTGCGTTCGCTAGTTTTTTTGAATAAACAAAAGGAAAAAATCGTTGGGCCGTGAAAAAGAGCGTTTGAAAACTGACACAGAGCGAGCGTACGTTTCGACTGTCAGCCGAATCGGTTTTTTGAACAATAATTATTTGTTAGCTTTCTCCGGCGGGTCGATGTTACTAAAACTGTCATTGGGCTGCCGCTTAAAGTATAACAAAATGCGACATTAATTCAATCTCTTTTCTTGTCGAATTTCAGTTTAATAATAACAATAACGTTATTGGAAAATTATAAACAGTACTACACGTTTAATCTCAAGCTAAGCAGAGTCTAAGAACTAATTATATAAATATCTAAATAAATACACGTATATTATTATGAACTTATACATCTAGACATGGAGCGAATACTCTCGCTCATCACCTGAATATTTGTTCCGATTAGGAATCGAGCACAGAGCTGCCAACTTAACAGTGCTGCTAGATCATTAGTTACTAGGCCTATGCTAATGCGAACAAATAAAAATCTGCACCATTGAACCTGTGATCATTGTTACAGAACTAAATATGGAAATAATGAAATATGTCGCATATTTCGAAATGGTCACGTACTTAACGTAAATATTTCGGTAGAGCCACTTCCGAAGGTGGAGAAATGTTCTAGCGGCTCATGTTCTACCAGAAGTTGTGAAAGTGCCTTAAATACCGACAAAGTTTGACGATTGCTGTCGAACTATTGCAACCGCGTCTGGCAGCCTAATGTGCGCTCCCAGAAACGAAACATTCCATCGTGACACATTTATGAACTTATCAGGTGAGTATCATAAAACATTTTACAACTAACCGGGTTTAGAATGTTGAAGTCAGCTAACAAAACTTTGAATTTTAAGTGTTTCAATCAAGGCACGTATTAAATTTAAGGCTGTAAGCAACCGATAATAATAAAACTAGCAAGAGACGAAGTGAAAGTTCCGACGACCCGAAACAGCTACAAAACTTAATACAACAAAGTTTGGTTAACACTTATTGCTAAAGAACCGGGTGTATTCGCCTCTTACGTAACCCTGGTAACTCCTCATGGGGTGGGGCGATGTAATCCGCTTCCATCCCGACAGGGTTTAATTGAGGCATAACTAATTTGTTTCAATATGAAGAGAACAACATACGAACGGCAGTAATCAGTACCTACCTATACCCTTTGGAAATTACCTCAAACAGGATTGAAAAAAATCAGAGGTCATCATTTTTAAAGTGCAAAAATCACATGTCTACGCTTTACTTCAAGGTTTAATTTTTATTTGTATTGACAACATTGGAATATTTTTTTTTGCGTAAAGAATTTATACACATTAAAACTAACATTAGTTTTTGAAGTGTAAAGAGAAAGTTGCCTTAAGTCATACTGTGAGTTAAGGTAAGTAAGAGGTCATTACCTATGAATAACAGCAACATCTAAACTACTAACATCTGCGAAGGGAGAAGTTTTCAATTCGGCGCTGACTTAGAAATAGACGTCGTTTGAAGCTTATTTGGTTATCGATGGTATTGAGTATTTGAATATTATTTATAGTATTTGTAAGGATTATGTATTCTGTATGTTATTGCTCCAAGTGTCCTGCACGTTAGGCAGATAGGTACCGGGTATCAAATATTTGTATCTTTACATATTTGAGATGCTTCTTCTACATTAATTTCTCTCTTCATACAATCGCGCCATTATCGGAAACTTCTACCTTCTGCATCACTCGTATGAAATGGCAACATGTCATAAATTGAAAATGTAAGATACTACAACCATATTGACAACAGATTGTATTTCTAAAAAAATATTATATTTTTTAATTAATCTCAAAAAGTATGTCTTGTATTTCGGAATTTGTTAAGTCTTAAATATACAATATTTTTAAAATATCTGCGCTCGGACCCTTTTGCTTTGCGGGGGGATATCAAATTTTCAAAATTCCTTAAACAAGGAAAAGCTTGAGTAATTAATCAACCCTACTAGAGCTTTAACAAAAACCAAAATACCTCTACAGAGATTAAAATGCTGACAAGAGTAACGTGGAGCTTTAAAATGTAAGGCGAATAAATGCGACAGCTGCTTTGGATAGTAACACGGCTCACCGTCGGCGAGGGACTAGTTACGATGTGCGATATTTCTGTATCTGTATATGTACCGTGTGTATTTCTGTATCTGTATATCTACGTACAAGAGAGACTCGGTTTAACTAATATACATTGCTGACAGTCTTTAAACGTAACAAAGAAAACATAATAAGTTACAACTCTTCGTGAAAATAATTATATCTCTTCGTGAAAATAATACCTCTTAGTTGATACATATTAGTTGAAGTGTGCCTGTAAATATTGTTAAGTATACTAAGTCATTGCAATGACGCATATAATTAAAACAATATTAGCTATTTGTAATGAATCTGTTATGTCTCATATTATTTATCACTTCAGCGGAAGATATAGACGCCTAAACGTATGCACTTTCCTGTTAAGTAATTTTCAATGGCACAGTCCATTATCGTGTTACGTCTTCATTAGATATCTTCCAATAATTGTTAATACTTTTATTTTTAGAAAAAATCTTTTACTGAAGTGTTTCAATTGGTGCGGTATTTTAGTTTCGGCTCGGCAAAGTTAATTTCACTAGTGCAAAACTCAGAATGTAAAAGTTAAATGTACTATATTCTGAAATTATGGAAGATTAAATATGTTTGCAAATGTCCTGTATTCAGCTTAGTAGCTTTTCCGATGCCGGAATCTGTAAAGTTTTGGACGATAATGATATTAATTTAAAATTAATAAATTTTCAAAAGTATTATTTTGAAGATGTGAAAGTGTTTTAGCACAAAAAGAACTTTACGCTTATGCAGTTTCATTACATGCTTATTTTACTACGCTAAAATGTATCCAAGGTTAGTGCACACTTCATAATCTTTAGAAAATTGATAACGTTGAATATGATCTGAAGATCTCGACTTTGTATTTTGTATACTATAGCTGATATTAGAGTAACAAGAAATCAAGGCGCGAGTGACAACCCTAATCAGAGCGGAGCGTGAACGTGTATCGCGTTTCATTTTACATTTCACATTTTCCCAATAAGTAGTCAAGTAGTTACAAGTGTAATTCGGTTTAAGTCTCATCGTATTAATGTTATGCGTTTATCTTCGAACATAATGCCTTTGACAGCTTATGTTGGAAAATAGTTATTTTGTTAACCTACTAGTTTTTATTTTAATATTGCGATATATATTTATTTAAATTGTAATGAGAAATAATGTTATGTTGTGCTTAAAAGAGACATGTAAGTACGTACACACATACAGATATATTGAAAGTTCGAAGCCAACCACGAGGCATGAATGATTTATGAAGTGGAGGTATGAAAAATATTTCAGTATTCATACCTTACTTTAATATTCAAACGGTTCTAAGGACTATATAAATAGCAGGGGCAAAGACACAATTGCTAATAACTTAGCTGAGGTTGATCCATTCTAATGATTCAAGTGATTTATAATTTACATATCCATATAGGTACATATGTACATGTATGCGAAATATGTCATCTTATGTGTTACGTAAGTGTAATTCATTAATAGACATGTTTGGTAATTGACAGTAGCTGTAAGTACTTCATTTGCACATGTTCTAAAATAATTTTTATTACATAGTATTATTACACACTAAGAAACGTACTTGTAGGAAATCTATTCGCCCGTTGAGGATCGCAGATGACAGCTTCTCACAGTGCCTGCGCTGCAGCCCGTAGGACAGGGCATTCAGCTGTGTCTAGGCAGATCGCGGTATGATTTGCCAGCGCCGGGCCTAATCGCCTCTTATGATACCTCGGCATATTGACATGGGATCAGAGGACGTACGTTTCCTCCGCACCAACACAGATAACAACTTAATTATTAAACTCCATACGTACGACTCAAAATAATAATAACATTGACGCTACAAAATGCATTGCACATTGCTCTCTGTTCACTGCATTGTCATACGCTCAATATGCTACTCGTATAAACGAGAGATAGCGAAAACAAAATTTTAATAAAACTCAATTCCATGTTCTTCGTTAGAAAACATTATTCTGTTATATTCCATTTCACGGGATGTAAACTCTACGTTACGCTATATATTCGAAACGACTCTACCTCTCATGCATCCTCTCGATAGAGCATAAATAAATTTGCATTTCGTACCATCGATATTCAATTTTTCTCGATAAATACTTCGTTACGATCCAGAAAATATTATTTCCGACATGTTGGAATCTGGGTACGTAAGATGAAATTGTTTTGTTGATTGCTTAATGTTGTGTATTCCAATAAATTGAAGACAAAAAATGGCCAGCCTGAGTTCAATATTCGGTTTTGGAGAATGCGTTTTTGCAGCCATGGTAGATATGTAAGTAGCTATTATAATATTTTGAATCCCATGGCCAGGCGTGGGTTTAAATTTACTTGTAACATCGACGAAATTAACAAGCTACACGTAATATTGTAAGCCTGTCTGTACGGCTTTATTCCAATAAATAGGTATAGTGTGAGAAAATAAATTTAATAACGAAACAGCCCTTAAGCAGGAGGGCACGGAGCTGCGTGGATGTCAAGCGCGTGACGTATTTATAGCGAGGGAAACAAGGATAGCTAAAGTTCGGGAGATCAATTTGAACAACCACGTAATAACGTTATAACGTGGTTACCATAATGTTATTTATGATTGAATTTGTTAAATATGGATGTTAATAAGATTATAATTTAGTTAAAAAAAATACATAAATTACATAACATTAAATATACCCATAGATTGCCTCGTAGGCCGTGTTGCTTATAAGCGCGACTGCCTGTGCTGGGTTCGAATCCTGGATTGGGCACTACTGGGTTTTACTAATTTAAATTTTCTAGTAGTGACTTGGAGTTTCTAAATGTACCGGGTGTAAAACAATAGGGTCACAACCTAAACAAAATTGGTACTTAAACATAAATTTATACAATTATATTTTAACATTATACGCATTTGCTTTAACCCGTTTTTATCACGAAATTCCTATACAAATATAGGGTATGTAAATATATTTTGACAGCGAAATTCGTACTCTTACTTAGAACGAATAAAAACAAAAATGAGCACGTTAAAGCGAACCCAAAAGGAATTGAACATAAAAATCGTGACGCAACACCCCGCAACGCAAATAGCTGGTCACCGTATTGTCAATAGTGTGTAGATTGGTCCAGCGGCGAGTGGTAGCTACACAGCTGTTCTGAATGTCCGTAGACACCGACTGCACAGTGCTCGTACGCGCCTGTTACGAATGCTTCCTACATCTATTGGTGAACAATCGTTTTTCAACTGCATGCAATTGAAATAGCATGCAAATAGAAGAAAATAACGTACGTAACTTCACGCCTGTTGCCTCCGAAAAGGTAGGCGAGGAGTGCCTTACACTCCCACGATTCATCAGTTATGTATACGTTCCACTATGGTGTAGGGCGCCCACCGATTGTGTGGAGCGACTATGTACGCAAAAAGACTGGCAGCGGTTGGATGCAAAGAGCTGAAGATCGAGCTCAGTGGCGTGCCATTGGAGAGGCCTATATCCGTGGTGTGGTGGTGGCAGTGGACGGAAATAGGCTGATGATGATGATAATGGATTAGGTTGTGAGTTTGTTGCCATATTCTGACATATCGACACTTTGAGCCAGCATTATTTGAACCCAGAATTGGCAATCGCGCTTGCATCTAACACGGCCAACGAGCCAGTCAGAAGAAAGGAACGTTTTACGCTCTATTAAGTAAATATTATTATTTTTGTGCTCTCTGTTCCGTTTTCCTTCTACATATTATAACGATAAAATTGTTTACTGTATATTTTTGTTTCCAAATCAAGTTGGTCGTAGTTGTCAAGGCTGAAAGAGAAGAAGCTCGCAGCCGAGCGAGTTATTGGTATAATCAAATAAAAACTATCACTGATCTCTCTGTAACAAC
>DWDW01000746.1:0-13422 GCA_018245635.1 Mimoniades versicolor eupheme
GTAACTGGTGAAACGTGGGAGTGTTCTACATTCCTCTGCCTACCTCTTCGGGGATTACAGGCGTGATGTTACTTTAATTTTTAAATTGTTCACAGGTAAGGTAGATTTTGTTCTCGCATACAAGGTTTAGAGAAAACATACCTACTAATGTCAACATCGCATCTTAACGTCAACGTCGTAAAGAAACGTTCCATACAACATCGGACATCGGACTCTGTAATTATTTGGACAATTTGATCAATAGTTTAATAGATGCTAAAACGACGTTTTTCTTAATTTTTCTGTAAGAATGTATTTTTAATTAGGTATACGATAGGGGTACACCCTATTAACGGTTAGGGTCATTGTCTTTAAAAGTCTAATCGCGATTTTATTTTTTACATTTAAAAGGACATACATATATGACAACCTTATACGGCTAAAAAGAGTCAATTACATAAATAAATAGGCCTTAAATCAGAATAATTTCAGTCTCAATTAAGTCTTAAGAGTCGTAAACATATTGTATCAATTGCCCCAATTTGAAAAGAATTCAAAATCAACTATGTTAAGAGAATACGAAAATTATCGATGGGAAATGATGACTTTTCACTAATAAACATATTTACGTTATATATTGATAAGCTCCTTCCTTTCACACACTCCATATCCCCGAAGGAGCGCCGTGAAAGCAGAACAACCGTTCCGGAAGCACCCTAGGGAGAAGCGCCTACTAAAGGCACGATCACATCAAGATTATTTATGATGACGACGTACAAAATCGATATTTCATACCCAGCTGGAATCTCCGCACAAGATATATACATATTATGTATATTACACCAGGATATTCAGTTAAATGCATCATTTAATATGATCTGGCTTAATTCACGTTTTATTTTTTTCGACATGACCCGATTAGAGACGGACCAATTTCCAAAAAAACACATCGGTGAATTAAGTAGGTGCATATTGAATCATGTATATAAACATGATATAAAAACTCATAGAATATTTAGCAGTAAAATATGACAATAGAAAAAACATATGAACCGAATATTAAAATGTTTTCCTTATTTCGAATGAACTTCCACTTTGCTAGATGACGTGTAAAAGGCTCAATAATAAGCCACTATAAAGCGTGAATTTAACTGGCCACAAAAACTTCTCAACATCTTAAGAACTATGCAGCCTTAGTTGGAATGTAACAGGCCTGCATAAAATATTCCAATAAGAAACATCGTTAGCCATACCAAACACGATGACAATTGCAACGGAATGTTCAATATGCCAGTAGCTGTGCGCACAAAGGAATAAATCAGCGCTCTTTCGAGAGATCCGTTACAGATCATTGAGTTGATATTATACGAGAATAATAATACGGGCGGTTGAACGTCGCTAAATGAATCCTGACGTGCGTGAAATATCTCACCTTTCGCCAATAAATCTGGCGCATTTTCTAAAGCCACGGTGAGTACGAGTAGGTTTGTGCGGCCGGAGCGCGGGCGTGTTCGCGGCGGGTAGATAGGGCTTTTAATTAAGTTTTCGTAATTTATATCTTTATTAGACGACGCGACGGCCCAACAGCTGAGCGTGATTGCCAATGAACGGTGCTACGACTTAGCTCGATTAATGTCGCTAAACTAAATTTATTATTGTTACCTACATCGTCTCTCCGGGTCCTTCACAGGTTAGGCAGGAAGCAGACAGTGCCAAATGTCGCTATACGATACTTAAAACCCCAACGTGCTTGTTGGAGACAACATTAGAAACAGTCATGCTAAGCAACCAACGGAACCGTTTTGCCAATTTTTAAAATTCATATTTCGCTCTGACTGCCACTAAGCCACTGACGAGCCATTACCCCGCCCCGGACCTGCATCTATTAATCATTCAGATGGCAATAACTCTGGCTACAGACGCGCCACCTACCTGCCTCCCGGTACGACCCGAACCGGTGTGACGGGTGGCGTGCGGTTTATAAATACTCGAGTGCAATCTTGTAAACATTAATGAAAAATTTACCTAAGCTATAAACATTAGATAAGAAATGTTAACGTCGAACAAATTGATTATGATTAGTGGTGTTTGCGAGCTACAATTCTAAAATGCGTTTAATGGACATCTTACGACGATATCAATTACAATCACAGTACTAATGAACAAAGACAGCAAAGTCAGCAAAAAAAATATTGACATTTACGGTTTTCATAATACACAATGGATTTTTGAACGAATTCAAATGTTATATTAAAATCGTACATTTCATTGATTGATTGAGTCTTGTGTATAAACCAAAACTTTAACGCCACAGTAATTACCGCAAAATTCTTTGGAATATTGAAACACATAATTGTTTGATAATAATTGTTTATAAGCGGCTGTCAGCACTCACCAATACATCTAAATGTAATATTTCCTCAACTTTCCAATTGAACCTCTAATTTTACATTTAAACGTAAAATTGAGTAAGTAAAAATCAAGTGTAACCTCATGTTAGTCAAAACTCCGTAGCGGGCAAAGATTAACAAAGCGAAACACGGATGGACAATAACATTTAAATCATAGGTCAAATAAATACCGCAAGAAAGAAATTAGACTGAGAATTTCTACATACATATTCAGTATCGTACAAAGACTACTACTTTTCCACATGTCAAATCGAATTATCGCCTGACCGCAAACTCGTCAGGCGGCGGTCACGGCGGGCTGCCGTCGCGCGACACTCGAACCGTGGTACCACCATTCCACCGCTGTTTATATCCATCGAAATAATTCAATACTTACGCGTGTCTGCGGTCAAACTGCCTATTAATGCACTAGAAACAATGGAATCAGGACATCTCTATACATATCCTCGTAAGTGCATGTATAAATAAAATTTCGTCGGTCGGTACGCTTTTATGTGAATTTTTTAACCAATCTTGTTCGTGAGAATTCTCGCACGTTGCTGGCATGTTATGCAGTATGTATGTACCTATTCATACTCGTATATAATCGTATGAATGCAGGCCATTCTAAACATGTACTTAGATCTCTCTACATTAACTAATAATTGAATTTTCTAATAATATTCCAAGGGCGATTAATGACTGTTTAATTAAACACATGTATAAATTACACCAAAATCATAACGGAGTGACGGTGTGCGGGTGTGCAGTCAGCCTTAGCTAACGGTGCGCGTCGTGAGGGCGGTATCGGCAGAGTGCACGAGCGGCCAGCGCCGGGTCGCGTCTGCCGCCCGCCCCAATTAAACCGCGGTGCGATACGCCGTCCGAGATACGAGATGACCAGCGCATCTTATCTCCTCGGCCGCTCTACTCATTTATCTCTGAAGCGGTTGCGATCCCTACTTTGTAATCTGACATTAATTTCTTATTCATTATATATTCGCTTTACATTCAAAGAGGAAGGAGCCAAATACGCAAGTAACACTATAAATTGACAAACGCCACCTGCCCATGATTAGTCAAGTATGCATTACGGTTCTTGAATATGTGTGCGCGTGTGTTTGTGTGTCTGTGGAACACATATCTATTATACTTCAACACATGTACATATGAAATTAATGTATGCAAATTATAACGATTGTGCATACCTTCTGGAAAATTCTGACATTTTTTGATTAAGTGAATGTTTGCATTTAATCAAATATATGAAGATCGTCCAAAATAATTCTATTGTTTCCTATAATCTATATTAAGCTTTGATACCTATAGATATAATGACGTAAAAAATATAACAAGCCCTGTGTATATCCGGGTTATATCTGAAGCCGGCGTCTGGTGCATAGCCATAGGTTCATCACCGATTCCATGACGGATGGAAAACGTAACTGGTGAAACTTGGCAATGCACAAGTAATAGTCTCCTCTGCCCACCTCTTCGGGGATTACAGGCGTGAATATACATTTTATATTTTAAACCGGCTCCCGATTCACTCGCAACGTGTACGTACCTATTTATACAAGTGGGAAATTATGCAATTAATAGTAACACCCGCACCGACGATGATCGATAATGACGGATTGCCGTGAAATTACTCCCGATAACCGTCTCGTGCGCAAGTATGCCAATTACGACACGGCGATGCGGATTAGTGCGTTGTATTAGACACTCGATTGCAGACGGATTGTAACCAATCTGTGCTGGTTGTTTCCTCACGGATCGGTCACATCGAAAAGCCCGCAATCCCCGAAGAGGTAAACAGAGGAGTGTTCTAGATTCCCATATTTTACCAGTTATTTATTGCCATGTATCGCGGTACATTTCCAGACTCTGAGCCTCTATTAGAAAATCTAAATGAGAAAATTTAGTAGTGCCCGACCCGAGAATCGAACCCAGGACCTCCCGTTCGGCAGTCGCACTTGCAACCAACACGACCAACGAGGCAGTCAATAGTATTTTCCTTCTTTTGGTATAATCTATGTAGGTACATCAATCATAAAATGAAAATTCTCTAGGTATTAACAACTTAGTCTAATGTAGATCTATATAATACTTTTGTTCCTTATTTGGTTGTACTACATATATAAATATAATTGTGCATAGCCTTTTTTATTACATAATATGATATATAGAGTGTATATACATATAAGTATAATAATGTTATCATTGATTTCTACAATAATTGTCACTTTACACTTGCAGCTGATAGTTTTTTTAAATCACATTTGTCTAACGACGGAAATGTTCCTTTCTCTATCGACGACTCAGTACAAAGACTCTACCGAGAAATTATTGAGTCAACAGTAAATAATAATTGATTTTTGATAAATAATTACCTATAATTTTTAAAAATAACGACACTCCCGCGACATTGCACGCCCTAACATTCTTAAGGCCAACTGCACCATATAAACCCTAGCTTGACTATATAAAATGTTTAAGCCTCTAATGCACTAAGTTACAATAATATGCGATACCACGTTAAATTGAAGTTATGCATATATGAAGAACGACTTGAATTTTTCTATTAGCATTGAAAATGTTGATGTTGGAATGAATTCGCAATTCAGCAACATTTATTTCATTACGCAATATTAATGTTTACACAACAATATAACGACAATAACAATAAATTTGGCTTCGTTAATTTAGATATGTGTGAATTACAATTATTATGATTAAAATAAAGGAACAATATGGAATTAGTTTTACTGACATAATTCATACTAAGTTCTTTTATTAATACGTATTGTCACCGATTGCCAATAATTTGTACCCAAACAGAGCCGACAAGCGTCTTTTACATTTATAACTGCCTACGAAGAATTTCTGGATGCATGGAATACGCGCCGGTTTCGGAAATATTTGAAGAACTCTCCATAAATGACTTAACACATTGTGGGTGTCTTTAACGGCTTATACAAATTTGTTAACACATTCCGTGTCATGTGGGGCGTATACGACCCCCATTGCAAATTCCATTCAGGCCGTTTGCAATTCTTATTGAAAAACAAAGAGTTCATAAAAATAAAATTGTAGAGTCAAATATAGACAACTTCACAACATGTAAACGACTTTTTTAAATCTTTAAAGCGTGGGTCGTATACGCCCCACGAGGCCTGAATGGAAAAATTTTCAAAATAACTGGCACGGAACGTGTTAAATATTACATCAAGCGGATTACAAAACAGTCCGGCGTCGTGTTATACTTCGCATTTGTTTTAATTTAGAACACCAATATTTATTCAAAGCCACATATTCACATAGCCTCCATAGGGTGTTCCAGGGCCCATAATAACAATATTGTCTTCCTGCGAACAATAAGATATAACATATAACACTACAGGGCGATGTTCAGTTTGTTATTGTTATCTGTCCGAGTATATTAACAAAACGAGGACTGTCTATAACAAAACATGACATGTACATGCGATCCATATACGTTTTGTTACGTGAATAACAGCGCATTTAATTATATAGACACTTGATCAAACGTCTATATCATATTGTTTTATATACCGAAATCCACCGAGCATAAGGATATAGCAATGCATGTTACACGGTTGCCTAAAATTTCCGCATGTCGTACCTAATGATAAGCAAAATAATTTGCAATAGTAACATGCGTAACTTGCAACACGGCTATATCTGATGCCAGACATCTGATAAATATACATTTTATAAATTTCGTAATAAATAATTAGATAATTTTACACTCAGACATAGAACAGACATGCTTATCACGCAAATATTTGACCTGAGTGAGAATCACAAACAAAACATCCAGCTCAGTTATTAGGGTCAATATCCATAGGAATCAGAGGGCAGTCTTCAAACTATTTTAAACGTCGTTTTAAAATAATCCATGGGCATTATGTTAGGCTCTTTCAACTCCGTTGTCGCCGTATTTGCGACATTCAACGCTATACTGGCATCTAGGCTGGAGTGGAAAGGGATAATCGGACATGATTCAGCAATAATGTGTTATGTTATCCGCATTAAGATTTTATCTAAAGTCTACTTCGTGATAGCACAATGTCGCGGGCTTAAAATTGTTTCCATACACATACTAAAGAAATGTTGTTATGAAATTATACAGCCCACATTATATGATTAAAAACCCAGAGACATCTGTAAACAGTCACGAAAAAGGCAAAGTCAAACTTTTGCCGGACACAGATGCCATATCACGAATGGAAAGTAAGTTGGGGAGCCCTGTTTTTAATGTCGCATCGCTATAAAACTAAAATGCAATAGAGTTGCTGACCACAAGTATGTAATCTGATCTTGTTTTCGCAGTCAAACTGTGATTTGTACAAAAAAAATTCAAGAAATGTCAAAAAAAGTTGGACAAAATAAATAGGTCAACCAACTCTAAAACAATACTTAATTTTTTTGGCATGTTAAAGCTATATTCGATATACGTTCGCGTTTATATACAAGGAATAAGGTTTTAGCTGCCAAGATATACCCTAAACTTGTTCCTGTTCAAGGAACTGTCATAAAATTGATTCGCGATACACTTCCAAATTGGGCCCGGAGACCCAAAAAATCGGAAATCACATGTTGACGCAACGCAACTTCTTATCGGGAACGCGGGAAGCGAACTGCAGCTTAGGAACCACGGCTTTTGTTTCGGGTTTCTCCTCAGCCACTTCGGCCACAGGTGAATCACCCATCATAGTTTGCAAACAAATCCTCATATCTGCTGCAAATTTCTTCACCAATCGTTCTAGTGAAAAAAGATGGTCGTCCAACGCTTCGGGGATCTCTTCCCGCATGAAATCAGCTAATCTTAAAAGATATTCCACATTTGTACCGGAATGACCGCGGCATTCCAAAATTTGCTTGGCAATTTCCGGTAAGGGCGCTGCGCCCAGCCAATGCCTATTTTCCGGTACAGCTATGTAAAGTAAGGCGTTTTTGTTGTCGCTACTGCTAGTGGGTAGGAATGATGGACGCGGGTGGAAGTTTACTGTGTAAATTCTGTAGCCTCCTAACTGACATTCTCGAGTGGAGAGATAAGGTAGAGCCGCTTTGTCTTCAGCTGCGACTAAGAACGCTTTGCCCCACGTAATCCCCTGCAACAAAGGAAACAATACGTGAGATAGGACGAAAAAATATATGAAATTGTGGTTGAAATTTTCCACATAAACAAGTAGTTTTATAAACATTTGAACATGTTGAGTTTTAATTGTGAAGCAAATTAATTTGTATTAATGGTGTGGAATCTTTTCAGCGCTTACGATTTTATAAACGAAGGAAAAACATAAATTAATATCTTAAAAGCTAAGTAAAAATGCTTCGCTTCGAACGTTTCGAATGTACCTAACTTAACCAACTTTTTCAGTTTACATTGCACTTTAGCTGTATTTTAACTGCTAAATCTTGAGTTCCTTTCTATCATATCACATTTCTTCGTGTTCAATTTTACACGAAAGCAAGATAGTAGAATCATACAGTTTATTCAATTTAAAGACCTCAATGGTCATTATAGTTGAACACATTTGTATGTTAGGGATTTTACAACAGACAAAAAAACTTTACGAATTTTAAAACGTTTCCAACAAGTGTGATATTAAATCATAAATAACCTGACTTGCAAAATGAAAATAGAAAACAGTGCTTTGTCTTTATCGTTGTAAATGAGATATGCGAAGTCCAATGGCCCACTTTCCGAATAAATATTGAGACCATGAAAAGATTTTACGATGAATTTGCTGAAAACGAATTTAGAAATTTTTGGGTCGAGTGATAGATAAGATTTTAAAATTGTAGCAATGGTTAAATTACAGTTATATTTTTTATAAAAGTGGCGTTTTACTTTAGCATAAACATAATCCATTAACATAATTGTCTTGTAATGACGTTGGTTAAAATCATTGACCTAAAAAGAGACAC
This sequence comes from Mimoniades versicolor eupheme, assembly GCA_018245635.1. NCBI lineage: Eukaryota > Metazoa > Arthropoda > Insecta > Lepidoptera > Hesperiidae > Mimoniades > Mimoniades versicolor. The sequence goes on from DWDW01000746.1 coordinate 8,328, forward strand.
ATTTACATTCCAGCTTTTGCGTGGGCACACCGAGCAAATGCAACGTCACTCGAGTTTAAGAGATATTATATTTACATACTTAGCGGAAGGGAGTAAACAAGAAACATCGTTTGCCATGGAAGAATTTTCTTTGTGACATTATGGACTAAAGTTCCAACATTCAAGCATATCCGATTTATGTCATTATTATATTCAGCAACAGCAACATAAAGAACTCATAAATTCATATTTATTTGTGTAATACGTTTGTAGGTTAGGTTACTAAGGAATCTGATTAAAATAAATCGTGACTAGTTGACGGTTGCAAGTGCAAGAGCCTGATCGAGAGAGGTCTTCAATTCGAGCTCCGGGATTGGTGTTGTTGGATTTTCCTAACTTGAGATTTCTGTTAGCGCGTTAGAGCCTGGTTTGTACGCGATGGTACAAACAAGACTATGGCATCAGGCTCATTACGTATGGTACGATGGAATGTAAGCGTAGCTGGTGAAACGTGACAGTGTACAACCTTCCTCTGCCTACCTCTTCAGGCATTACAGACGTGATGTTACGTTTAGTCGTAATACAAATTACTAAATAAACGATTAATCTTGGTAGTGAACGCTATAAGTGTCGCGCACAAATGTGTATGCGGTATTATTTCTTTTTTCATTTAAGGTTTTATAGGAGACAATTGGAAGATAAAGATGTAGTTATTGTTATATTGTACTACCTCTTTGGGTATTTCATGATACTATTACGTTATTATACAATTGTCACGCTAGAAACAACCCCCCACCCCCCTCACCTAGAGATCTGAAGTACATCTTGACTCGACCAGATAAATACATCCAAATGTTACAAGATGCAAGGTCTTTAAAAGTTTACGTCTGCTACTCGCACGTATGCAATGCAATGATTCACATTTCCCGAGGCGTTGCGGAGGCACTTCTGATAACTTTAGAGCGGTGCAACGATTTCTGTAGGCCGGGGTTTACTCGAAGGTGATTCAGACGGAAGTTGATTGATGAATTATAAATATAAAGGTTTATTTGTTTTTGTACGAATTATGTTTTATTCACTTACCTTCTGTTTATTCTGTTTTATTCATCTGCCTTGATCTTTAATTATGCAATTGAAACTTTCATACAGATTTTACAAACTGATAATATTATATAGTACCTACAATAAATAACTATTGCTTATAAAAAAAATAATGGCTACAATTTTGTAACCATATAACATACATAATTGAAAATAGAGTTAACTATTAACCGGTTGAATAATATACATAACATATTAGCGCTTCAGTGATAACAACCCATAGAAAAGGGAAACCACTAGATCTATTTGTCCATGTCTGTACGTTAATATCTTCAAATATTGAATCATATCAAATTCAAAGTGTTAACACTGGGTAATACTTAGGTACAAAGAATAGCGAATACTTACTTCTACTAAGAACATAATTTATTCAATAGGGGTATTATTTTATTTATATATTCTTTATTGTACACATTTCAAACGCAATACATACAAAGGGCGGACTTAATGCCTAGTGGCCTAGTCAACCCTTGGAGAATAGTAAAAATTAAAAATATAAATGATAATGATATAATAAGTAATCATTACATTTTCTTCACATTACTAACGAGTAATGTTACTGACGTACTTATCACACCATGTGAAATGCCCTTATCACATTTCCTTTGCAATACGCCACTGGGACTGGACTGAACGTATATTGTCCGTACGTAGTACCTATGTATGTCAGGACGCATACGGAAACGTCCTTACAAAAATGATAACAATATTAATAAACATTATTGTTGCTCGTCCATTAAAACACATTTAATGCACAATGCAATCGGTTTACGAAACTGATGACGTCACGGCAACGGATTAGGAAATACAATGTGGATGACGAAATGGACAATTTGTAATCCATTTTATTGTTTAATGACGCGTGTTTAACTCAGTTGTTGTACAGTTGGATTGGTGGTATAAATGCGAAATCCGTGTGAAATATTATAATGATAATCGCGTGTCCACTTCTCGCTGTCTCACGGTCCGATCGATTGGCTATAATTGCATGCAACGAGCTCAGCTGATAAAAGTGACATGTCAACATTGTTCGTTCACAGTATACACACATTTCGCATTAGCAATAATCAAAGAACATATATGTAAATAAGATTTGCCGTGGTTTCATAGGGGGGGGGGGGGGGGGGGGCGGGCGCATATAGCAGCTGGGGTATGGTTCTAATGCATTTGTTGTGTGGGAACACTTAAAGTTCTTTCTTCTATTGATTTCTTACATTTTTCTAGTGTGATGCCCATCCAAAATAAATATTTCTGTGATGAGCACACGTCTTTGTTCTGTCTGATTGTAAATGTAAAAAAACTATGTAACTATATATTCATTTGTATATGTATATATTGTACCTACTAGCTGTATGTATGCGGTGGTATCCCAAGATTTTATTTTTATTCAATAAGTACATTGTCTTTGACTGCCTCGTTGGTCGTGTTGGTTGCAAGCGCAACTGCCGATCGGCAAGTCCTGGGTTCAAATTCCGAGTTGAGCACTACTGGAGTTTACTAATTTAAATTAGATTTTCTGGTAGTGGCTCGGAGTCTCGAAATGAGCCCGGTGTATGGCAATAAGCTCACCACCTATTCCATAATGGGACGTAAGCGTAACTGGTGAAACGTGGAGGTTTACTACATTCATCTGCCTATCTCTTCGGAAATTACAGGCGTGATGTTACATTTTTTAATAAGTACATAGGTGTAAAGAGAAAAAATATATACACTATTGATTAAACACGTGTCGTTAGCGTGAAATCGATAAGCGTTATCGACAAGTAGTTCACCTCACTATAAAATGAACTGAGATTATTACTAATGCACTTCAATTATCCCGTGTAGCGGCGGAGTAAGAAAACATTCGCCGACCCCGTGCCGTGATACGGGGTGTCACGAGAAGCGACCGAACCCGGCGCTGGAGGATCGCTGTTTGCCTAGGTACAGCTAAAGCCCTGGCCGCCTGCGGGCAGCAGCGTAAGCTATCCCCTGACCCATATACCCCGCGTAGGAATTATGGGTATCACCCTTCAGGGTGGCCTATTTCCAGCAGTCGACTGTAATGGCCTGATGATGATGGTGATGTTTTATTTACCAATAAACACTTGTCAAATCACAGAAGCTAATATACTAATATACTACCCGATCATAGATCATTAGTGATGTTATGACAAATAATTAATTGCACCCCATTTTGACATCGGACAGTTGGGACCTAATATTATTGGATTTAACATTAACAACACGCATGGTGAAATTTTTTAATTTATTTGTGGAAGAAACGTCCTATAATAAATTCCGAAGGATATAACATATATTTTTTATAACATCTGAATATGTAAATATTCTCATATCAAAAGTACCTACCTACAATTCATATGCGTATCCGTCCGTGTATTTATCTACTGACAGCCTACTTTGTAGCAGCAATAGAAGATTCAGCCTTTAGATGTTTATTCAAAAAGTTATCTATAATAAAATCTAGATACTCGTAATAACGAGTTTCGATCGAAACATACTGGTCCGTTCGACGGACCTGTTGGTGCGCGGTGGTTAGTGAACCTGACTGTTGCACCGCGAGTGGTGAGTTCGATTCCCACCCAGAATAAATATTTGTGTGATGAGCACAAGTATTCGTTCTGTGTCTGGGTGTAAAAAAAAATCTATTTAAGTATATATTTATATGTATATATGTAATTTATCAACCGACTGGTTACCATACCTACCACAAGCTCTGTTGATGCTTACTTTGGGATCAGATGGCCGTGTGTGGAGATGTCCCAAGATATTATTATTATACAACAAGTCGTATGTGCACGTGAATGAACATGTATCAACAAGGAATGCAATAAACATATTAGTATGTAGACGCATGTTAGGTGTTTAAAGATTGACATATTTGGCGCTTGGTGTTGTCTGCCCACTCCATTAACGAGCTGGCGTGACGGTTAAACTATAACAAGAAAACATATCAGTAAACATTGCATTGGTTTCGCTCGCTTAGTCTCACCTGTCACTTGTACGGTCGTTTTTCTCTACGTTAACTTTGTAAACGTCCTTGGGTGGCATTGGCGCCGCTACATACAAACAGTATTACAAGTACAGTGTGGAAGGGCCACAGAGCAATCGATGTGATCAATATGTTACAAATCCAACATTAACTTAACATGATTTTACTTATACATTACAATTGAGCTTTATTTCATATATTTTATTCTGCATTTATTTTAAAGACTAATCTAAGTAAATATTGTTTGAATATAACACTTCCATATTTCACTTTTTTTTTTGTAATGTACCTCACTGAAGAACGTTTAATATATCCTCCACATGAAAACAAAAGGCAAAAAGAAACGTGTTAATAATAATTACTATGATTGCAACAGATGCAATAACTTTGAATATATTATTCAGAGTGAAATATTTTTCGAGTTGCCCAAACGCTCGTAATAGGGTCAAGAGACAAAAAGTTAGAAAGCTGTGGGAATAGGCGGCGCCCGCTGCCGCGAGCCGCCGGCTGGAGAAAGGCGGAGCGACAGTTGACGATGTGCACTGAAAATATTCATTATTATGTATTCACGTTTCGCTAAATATAAAATTATATGTAGTTATAATATCTAATATCCAAGTGGGGGGACGATCTTCTGCGGAAGGCTGCAGGCAGAAGCTAGACGCCGCAAGCTGAGAACAGAGCACGATGACGCTCTTTGGGGGAGGCCTATGTCCAGCTGTGGACTAAGATAGATAAGATAGAAGATGATGGATAAGATAGAAGATGATGATGAATATCTAACAATGTATTTCCTGTTTTAAATATTATGCGGTCGTAGGAGTGTAGTACACTCCCACGTTTCACCAGTTACATATAATAATAATAATAATAATATCTCGGGACATCTCTACACACGGCCATCTGATCCCAAAGTAAGCATCAACAGAGTTTGTGGTATGGTAACCAGACGGCTGATAAACTACACGTATACATATAAATATATACTTAAATAGATATGTTTTTTACACCCAGACACAGAAC
>DWDW01000747.1:0-13412 GCA_018245635.1 Mimoniades versicolor eupheme
CGTATTATACAATAAATTGGGGTCCAATTCACCATTCAAGACTGGTAAATTACTCAATAAACTACCTCTCATACGTTATTACTAACATTATTACTAACATTACGCCTACATCTCCCTAAAGGAGTACGTGAAGGAGTGTTGTACAGTCCTACGTTTTTACCGATTACGTTTACCTCCCACTATGAAATAAAGGGTGGGCGGATTGCCATACACCAGGCTCTAATCCATACTCCGAGCCAGAATTCTAATTTGAAATATTTATTTAATACACATTAATAAAATTCATGTTTCTACTTGTAACATGAATATAATAGTTTTTTTAATAAGTGCATGTGAAAGTACAGGTACTTATATATTATGGTACTTACAAGTAACAAAAATGCAATTTTTAAAATTTTTGTCCGTTTGTGTATCCTTTCTTTCGGGTAATCTCCGAAATAGCTGAGTCGATTTCGACGAGATTTTAACTGACAGATAGCTAATGTTATAAGAAATAACTATTTTTATTTTGTTCCTCGCGAAGGAAGTCGTAAACACAGCTAGTATAATATTAAAAATATTACGTAAAAATGCAGAAGCTCCAATTTTTTGACAAATAACTTTACAATACCTAAATATCATTTAACTATCATTATGAGTTTTATAAATGAGGCTAAGCCAGGGCCAACCAATTAGCATCAGCAGCAGGGCTCCAAACGATTTCGCACCTAATCGTCTGCAAATCCGTTGTTCTTCATAATATAAAAAAACACAAGACTTTTTAGATGAAACATGAAAGTGAGCTGTGTACTGGTCAGCATACTAAGCAGCGTGTTCAGTTTCCAGGCTGATGACGTCGACGTCCGGCGGGATGGGCCACGTGAACAACATGGGCGGGCTGGCCGCGTGCGCGGGGCCCGACGCCAAGCCCATGCAGTTCCCGCTCGCGCAGCGCCGCAAGAGGCGAGTGCTCTTCACCCAGGCCCAAGTGAGTTTAGCTTAAATTCAACTTAAAGTTTTCTTCGCCATGCCGCTTTTTTTTATATTACGCCCTCACAAACAGACAAGCGGGTCAGTTGATGATAAATTGACACCGTCGCCAATAGACATTTGCAATACCCGAGGCGTCACCAACTTTGGTAATAATTTGATGGTAACACCACACGTTGTTCTCAAATCCTTTCTCAGCAGGGAACTGATCTGCTGTAGTGCAGGTTCTATAAAACCTAATTCAGTCCTCAGTCCTTTATTTAATATCAACGTGAGAAGCCTATGTAAGAGAAGAATAAACAAAATAATGATAATTTATTATTACCTAGGTCATTTGATTACCATCTTTCTTGAAAGTTCAAAAAGGTAATATTCAATAGATTTTGTGAATGGATGAATGAATGAAAAATGTATACCTATAGTCAAGATGTACATTCACTGGTAAATATAAAAAATAGGTATTTTTTTGTCACGGTTACAGAACAAGTGACTAGGCACTTTCAATCACAACTCTTGTGTCATGTATTTGTAGAAGCGACTTTATTCCAGTCCTTTGCGTGTACAACAAATGTTATTTTTAAGGGTTTCTGCAATTGCTCAATACCAAATACCGCATTTCGGTGACATAGGTCATCTTCGTGACGAAAAATTCTCTACAATGTCACCTATCGTTATGATGCCTACTAGCAAACCCTGGACTTCCTCCAACATATTCATGTAAATGTTTGACACCAATCATCTTTGGAAGCGACTACTTCTAGATATAAATTAATTTGCCCAAGATTTGTTCACACCTCTCAAAATGAAATTTCCGTACCTATTTTGATACGAAATTTTTAATATAAGATTGTTTTTTTTGAATGTATCTACGTATAATATTATAAATATAAAATTAAATTAAACCTATAATAGTGTTAGAGTTAATTATTTGGTCGTCATTGTAACTACAAACGTCGTAATGCTGTTTATTATAGCAGTAGCGTTTAACCAGGATACAGGCAGGTACCTTCATCCCCGCGAAATGTATTTGTAAAATGATCGGCAAACAGCGCCCCCCCGCGTGGGGTGCGCAAATAAACTGCCAGCACTCGGGGGAAATGAACAAAAGTTTAGTTACGTGATCGGAATAAATTTATAGTCGCGATGGAGATTACGCGTTTCGGGAACATCAAAACGATCAGTTGCCGAGCAACGCGGCGTAAAAGTGGATTCATTTGAAACGTTCACATTTGCACGGGTTTGGCCGTTGCTGAGTTAACTAAAGCATAGTTACTCGTAAATGCCTTGGAATCCTATGGGCGTCTGCGATGCGACAAGCGTGGGAATTATGAGGATAATCCCTCAGGGGAAGCCTATCTCCAGCTGTGGACTACAATAGGCTAATGATGATAATAATAAGTAAACTATCAAAAGACAAATTCAACACTGAAAACATAAATTATCCTCCATAATGTTATTCATATTATTAATAGGCGAGGCATTAGCAGCGCGGTACGCTTGATAACCAGATGCGAACTAAAAAGTTTCAGGTAATATTTAATGTCTGAAATTAAAAAAGCAACTCGATTGGTACAATACCCTCGATCATCATACGCTTCCACCTGCAACGATGCCCTAGTGATCTTTGGATTTGCAAAATGTTTTAACGAGACGAGAGTTGCAAACGAAACAGCTACAAGTAGCTAGTATTACTAATGCCTCCTAAATAAAAAAAACAACGAAATCACGCCATCAATCTCCGAAGAGGTAGGCAGATTAGTGTAGTACACTCCCAAGTTTCATTAGTTACGTTTACGTCCCACTATAGAACAGGTGGTGAGTCTATTGGCACGCACCGGCCTCAAATTCAGATTCCGAGCTACTACTAGAAATTTAAATTTACAAAAATCTAACTGATACCCATCCGGGGGATCGAAACCAGAACCTTTGGATGAGGAGTCGCGCTTGCAGCCACTCGACAGACGAGGCAGAGGTAGAGTTGGGATTGAATGGAAAGCACTATATAAGATTTAGAGTTAATGTCATTATACTAGCGATCCGCTGTCACTACGTTTTAGTGTAGACTATAATTATTGAACTAAGTAAGTACATTGAAATTGAGAAGTCTAAAAATGTTATTAGTTTAGGATTTAAAAATACATACATATTAAATACTTCATAATCATCATCCTATTAATGACCACTGTTGGACATAGGCCTTCCCTGAGAGACTATGCCCATAATCCCCGAGGCATGTGGGTTGCGGATCGTAGAGCACAGATCCTCACACTGCCCACGCTGCTGCCCGTGGGCGGCCAGGGCATTACTTAGTCTGCTTAATTTTCTGACTTAATTTTCTTAATTTTAAGTACGTAATTTATAATTTAATAGCAATTGTTTTATAATTTTACAAATTGTATTAGATACATTTACATTATATTTTAGAATTTAATAGTCTATTAATTTTCAACATCACCTGTTCTAGAGACCAACGTTATTACGATTGTGGTTACGATAATGTTATGTTTAAATTACCCTCTCTACCCACTACACTCCTCGGCCAACTTCTTCGTTAATTGTGGGCGTGACTTTACGTATTTTCAAATTATTTAACCTGTAATCTTATTGCACTGCACACGTTCGGAGGATTTATAAGTATTACCTATGCATCAAAGTAGTTGGAATGTCCACTTGTATTCAGAGTTGAAAAGGAAGTCCTGACGGATTGGGACAATTTAAAAACTCCTTTGGGCAGTTTAATGTGGCTTCAGTGTCTATAATCCCACCAAAGTATTTTTAAATTACTTGTACAACATCAGAAATTTCATCAAAAAAATGGAGTTAGCAAAAAAGTTTGCATCTATAGATATGTGTTCCGAAATTTGTAAAACGTTCAAAAGTCCTAGCTTTATCCGATGCGTAATTCAAATATAAAGATTTAAAAACGTAATGATAACAATTAGATTAAATACTTATTACCGTAACTTAACTTAATATTACTAATATGAAGAATATGAATACATGTCTTTTTATATAGTTTCTTCGAAACGTGCTAGTGTACACTTCTCTGCCTACCTAACAGGAGAAATGAGGCGCGATGTTATCAAGTTGTTCTATGTTTATATGTAAGTATATAAAATAAAATGCGCGTGTCACGGTTATAAAATCGATGAGGTAACAGTCGCGCCGTGCGATTTATGGCAACACTGCGAGGGGCGAGTGGGACCGGCTGATCGTGTCAAACGACAGTTTCATTGAGGGGCATTAGCTATACCTAACCGTATACTCGATCATAGACCAATTAAATATTGCAACAGAACAATAATAAAATAGTTTGAAACATGAGTGAATTGATGTGAATTCGTTCAGGGTTGATTGTCTTATTTCAAAAAATTAACATAGAAGGTGACTGTTACGTTCAAGGGGTAGGTAGGTACTTAGCTTTTTTTGACAATTTACAAATTAGCAACGTAGCACCTTTATCAATTTATGACATAATTTATTTTTCAATCATTGAATCATTTATTCGTTTGCGGTTGATAGTATGTTGAATATTAGATATACCTATATGTATAGTTGATTAGCAGATATTTAAGCTTCATGTTGTATAATGTTAGGATTATCTATATGTAGGTATAATACTATGATCGTTCTGTAGTCTGAGTTACTCCCTTCAATTCGGTAGAAAAATAAAAATTAGCTCTACCCTGTTATGTTTCAATGTCAATACTAGTTTCAAAAATACGAAATTGAAATAAAAATTGAAAACGAAGGGATTGTTATTCATTCAAATTTCGTAATGAGACCATCATAAAATATATCTATCTACTGTACCATAGACAATGTCGTTCTAATTGAAATGTCAAAAAATGTACGTAGCGTTAATGTAAAAAAATGTGGGTAGGTAATGATATTTTCAACGTAGATTTGTTTTGCGATGCGTTTTCGTTATTCACTCCCGCAACTGAAATCAAAGTCAGGAGTGCTCGGGATATTGCTGAAAATAAAAAAAAGGAAAATCGCGTTTGTGTGTCAGTGTGGGCACACAGAGGCAGCGAATTCGCGGAATAGAATTAATTACACGGGGCGAATAACATAGGCTGTATATCTTTCACCCTCCGGTGGGCGGGGCCTCGGGCGGAAGTGGGCGGGCACGGTAAGGCGCCCCCTCGAAATGAAATAGCCAAGTTAACGCAATCCGGCGTCAGGTAACGGAATGTTTAATTATGTATATTAACTATGAATATTGCGTTGTGTGTAAATGTTAAAGCTGTAATGCGATGAGGTATTCGTCATATTAATTACTTATATATATATTTATATAGCTTGTGAATTCAGATGAAAGTAGTACCTATATTTGTGAATATATGTATATGTAGACGATATTTTTATAGTAATTATATGTATAATATCTTAAGCGTACGGTCCTCGCCTTAAATCCGTTTGGAGCCGCAATTCTTCTCATTACGTAACTATAATCAATTGACGTCTTAGTTTCGAGACCACTCTGGCAAGTGACAACAAATGCTGCCGTTACATACATAAGTTCACAAGACTTGTGGAGTTTTGGTCACTTATAAGTCACTCTTATAAGATCCACCCGCGTCCTTGTTCCTTATCTATACAACCCTTTTATCTATTCAGGGCTTGAGTTTAAAATTATCACTGTTCTACCGTTCAGATTTAAGTACGGTCTTGACCATTGTGAGTAGATAATTTAAAATCTATACATCGTAATGTGATTTCTCGTAAGAAATTAACAAAAAGTTTTATAAAAATCATAGCGCTTGTGCAGTGCATCCTAACATCGAATGTGTGAATGGCTGTTTGAATTTTATTTTTATTAAATTGTCACTGAGAATTACATCGATCTACTCTTTAATAGATAGGTACTACTCTGGTTATGGAACAGAATGAAAACAAGCGAATGTTTTGTAAATGAAGAAATAAATAAAAGCAAAATCACTCCCTTAAGCCCCGAAGAGGTTGGCAGAGGAATGTAGTATCTACACTTCCACGTTTCACATTTCACAATGGAGTAGGTGGTGAGCATATTGCCATAAATCAGGCACGAATACAGACTCTGATCCACTACTAAAAATTTCTATTAGGAAATCTAACTTTAAAAAATCAGTAGTACCTACCCAGGTACCCAGGGTTCGAACCTAGGATCTCTAGATTTTCAGTTGCGCTTCCAAGCATTCCACCATCAATGCAGCCAAGCAGTGCAAAGCAGTCAAGCGATGTAAATTGTATTTTTTATATAATCTGGTTGGTGCAGGTGTACGAGCTGGAGCGGCGGTTCAAGCAGCAGAAGTACCTGTCAGCGCCCGAGCGGGAGCACCTCGCCTCGCTCATCCATCTCACTCCCACGCAGGTAACTGTACTAGTGCTATCGCACCCTGTCACACTGTCGTCTCTACATTTAATAGTAGGTACCTACGTCTATAAAATTGATTTCGGTATGTTTCTTGAACTTGAACTAGTACCTACTAAAATAGACGACTTTAGTTAAGCTATTGATAGCGACGAACCAGTCGTCGGAATTCGGCAGTCAATGTTAATTTAACTCCTTATAGAAATTGTTATGTCAAATAATAGATGTAGGTAGCTCTATGAATCTTTTCGCGATACTTTTTCATCACAAGCTATTTTATATTTCACATTGACAATACGAACAATAAGCATTTAACTTAATGCATAATTAACTTTATTCATATATTCCCTGTGTGAAATATTTTTTTTTAAATTTCCTAATCCTCCATTGGCATATTTTTAAAGGATTAAAAAGATATTTTTTCACCTGTTAATATACAGACATAATTAAGTGATATTTCGCTTAATACATGACTACCTATTTAAGACATACCAACAGGTACTACTTATGTATTAAATATCCCATCAAAACTTTCTGCGTAATATTCATAAAGTTAAAATGTATACCCTGTAGGATCACTTATATTTCGATTCAAGTTAACTTCATAGGTTAAGTAATACTTACATACATTTATATGTGTACTTTATCTAAATCTTTTTAAAAGTTACATTTGCCTTTTGCAATAAATATCAACTTTAATTGTCGGAATTAAGGGCTAAAGTTTATGATCTTTTGAAATTAATTTGGAATAATGATTAGCTTAAGTACGAGTTGCGTGTTGGTGCGTATGAAAGCAACCATATCGGGGCGGCGCGCGCTCCCGGCGACTGTTACGGACAGACGGCATAAATCAAGTTATAATCGCTTACATGATGCCTCCGGCTATGACCGGCGACCCCCACACGCCGTATCCAATTACCGAACAAAACGCCTACGACACGACAAAACACCCAAACAACATGCCTGCTATAAAATACTCAGCGAGGGCGCCAGTCGCCTCGGGCCGCCATGTCCTACAACTTCTGTTTGTTATTTCACCGCTGGCAACACGTAAGATGCGTTCAGGTTAGCTCGTTAGAGTTGGCATCTTGTTTTACGCTCCGGCGGAAGCTCCAGTGGATCGAGGGTCGCTTTGATTCTGGAGAGCTGGGAATATTTTTGCCTTGTCTGATTTTTTCGAGTGCTGTCTTCAAATTAGTGAATGTGGTACTTTGAACTATGTACACGCAAGTAGGCTCTTGAATCGATCAAAGGTCAAACGATGTTTGATATACTGTAACACAAATTTTATTTCTGCCTTCAATATTATTTTATGTTTTTCCTGTTAATAAGTTTAGCTGCCTTATTCACGTACTACTTACACTTTGTACAGCTATGATTGTGCCCATTATACGATCGAACCCAGGCTAATAAAGCATGTACAGGACGTCCCAATTCAGGTCTAGATCACTATGTGTGCGTGAATGTACGCTGTTCGCAAGTCTCATTATTAATATCTGTCAGCGGCACGCGACCCGATTTTCCCACACGAAGCGCGGCGCGAGCAAAATTCAAATCCTTCATAACAAAGACTCAATAATCTCGGCCGTGTCAATATAAATTTCATAAACTCACTGTGTAACCCCAACATTGGTTCGCAAACATCCATGAATAATCTCCATTTTGAGGGTGTCAACACCATTTACGGCGTAGAATTCGCGCCAAAACAAACGTCAAACTGACGTTAGGCGGAGACAATAGCGGCGGGCGGCGACTAGGGAGCTATAATTCCACGATTATAATGTGGATCATTGTGGTGGTATTAATTGGTTCGCACGGATTTACATCCCATAGCGTTCGGGTCGTTGATCGCGGTCGCTGGCAGGTTAATTAGGTAATTAACTAATAATACACATATAGAGGGCATTGTTTCAGACAATACGTCATTAGCTTGGCAAATATGAAAATTTAAGTGGCACTCTGTTGGTTTTCGATATCTTCAATTATTGTTACCAGTTTCGGTTGCGCATTTTATTTTGACAAATCATTGTTTTTTATTATGATTTACGTATATGTTTGATGGCTATGCTCTTATTTTAAAGGTTTATTAGTGATTAGTTGGTGTCGTGACAGTGGTCATGTGTAGTGACGTTCACCCCTCGCTGTCACTCGCAATCACAAAGTGCACGCGCGCCCGACGCGTCGGCGAGTGACGAGTACTCATATCTATGGAGTGTCAGGTTGCATTCTTCATACGCGCGATCTTCGGATTTGCGTTTTCAAGTGTTCCTTTGTTCGAGACCAATGACTTGTAAACGCTGTTTGAATTCGCTATAAGGCATGCCACATCTTTTTCCTTACTAGTAACCCCCTTGAGTCAGTTTCTATCCTTAATTTTATTTCTGTATGCTTTAATGACGATTATATAAAATATATTTATAATTAGGTTTTAATTCAGCCCTTGCAGATTCTTTATAGGAGTGGTTTATACCAAACCTTTTGTGGGTTCGGCGAAAATCCATGTCCGTAGAAACTTTACAGCCATTGCGGGAAATATATTGACCTGAAACAAACCAAACTCTAGGTTCGTTTTAAACAATTTAGTCTTATACCCAATTACTTCAAGATCTAAAGATAAAATTAAGGGATAAACATATATCTTAGGCTGAAAAGGCCTATTGAATTCAAAATAATGATTATCAAAGATATTTATAATATTGTTTATTTTAATAGGTAGGTCGTTTTGGTACCTCTTATATGCATAGATATACATATATCGTAATAACTTGGAACCTATTGTCATATTTGAATTTTCTTGTCTAGTTACTTAGTAGAGGATCCGATATAACAACGACCTTCACCCATCTGTTTAATGGACAATATTGAGTTGATAGGTAATTTAGTATGTTAAAATTTTAAAAAAAACAAAGGTTGCCTATATTATCTTGACCAGACTATAATTAATTAATAATTAAAAAATGATTTTTTTATATTAATTGCACCGATGAGTTTAATGAAAAAATTTAACACTAACGGTAAGTATAAAGCCTATAGAATATGCAAACGTAAGGGTGCCTGTTTTTATCCTGACCAAAGTACTAGGCAGCCAGGGGTAAAGAGGTATTTCGGTCATAGATAGTTCCATCTACTTGTTTACTATATGAACCAAACATAATATTAAGCGCTGTTTTATGGCAAATACGATGATATATATGTATTTATGTGTTGATATAATCGATTTCTGTTAAATGCATCTTAAAGCCGAAAAAAAAGCAATTTATGTATTTAGATATATTTCTAGACTAAGAAATGTCCATCAAATTTTACTCTTACAGGCGTTTTGGCAAATTTGTTTGCTTTGTGATATCCAGGCTTTTTAATTTTATTATAAGAAATCTACTTCCATTTACACATGAAAGTTTGCAATTACTCGTAATTTTAAGGCTAAAAGCATTGCATTACCTCGTGCTCAGTGATTTAAAGAAAGATAGTTAATAAAAGAGTGTCCTACCTTCCTCTGCCTACCTCGTCGGTGATGACAGGCGTGATTTTACGTTTTTTTTAATTGCTACTATAACTGTGGCCGGAACGAAAATCACATTAAAGTCATTAGCCTCATTTGAGCATTTTTAACCAATTCAATCATTGCATTTCTTCATTAACATCAAACGTAGATCCTATCGTAAGTAATGAGTATGGACCATTGCGACTTAAAGAATAAATAGGTATTTCTTGTGCAAAAAGAGAACTGAATACAAGTTACAAAGGCAAGTGGGTGTGTATCACAATAAAGGTCCGCGGAGGCGATAGAGGAATTATGATTGCCTCGGGACACCAGTAAACTACGTAGCGTGATCCTGTGCTTCGTATCACTCGTTTCAGTCAATAAAGAATGGCTTATAATACTGCAGTAACTACTACAATATTTTATAGATATTTTTTTATGGGTTTCATTTTAAATAAACATACATGGGTTTTTAAAATATGACGCGTAAGTCGCATTTTGCGCTCATACAATTCGATGCACAGTTTCAATGGCGAATAATCTCTCTTTGCACATGTTAGTTTTAAATCGTGTTGCTCGCATATGAGTCGTCATGCGAGTGCAAAAGGAACATGCAAGTTGCACGGAGGCGTGCGTAAATCACAATAACAGTCCACGGAGGCGCCTGAGAGCCGGCGGAAGGCGAGTTATGGTCGCTTCGGGGTACTTGTACACTTCGAACCACTCGTACAATTCCATATCAATTCTACTTAATATTATTTGCTTATTTCAATATTAATTACTTATTTCAATATTATTTACTTATATCAATATTATTTACGTATTTCAATATTATTTACTTAATTGTATATTATTTACTTATTTCAATATTGTTTATTTACTAATTTCAATGTTTTTCGTATGATCTTTATAAATAATACAGATACATATAACGGGTATGATTATTTGTATATTTATAACTCGTATACCTACTAAATATTAATACTTGGAAGTTCTAATTGGTTATTTGGCCATGATTTTTCAGTTTGCGCTCTTTATTTGGTACACACTCATCGATTTATAACATTGTTCATGGATGGATATATGTAGTTGGTTACACATAGGAAATATATAAGTGAATCCCCTAAAACAGTTTGCCGCCCGCGTGGATGTGGTATGAATAATATTATCTTGAGAACAATTTACAATAACAATTTAAATCAGGTACCAATAAATATTTTTCAATTATATTGTATTTTACTTGTTTGTATAGTTATAAAAATGTCTTAAATATTATATATTATATATTATAAATAGATATTGTAATAATTATATGTCATAAATATTAACACGCTCATTTTCACAGGAGTAGGCAAAAATTACAAATCTCCATGAGTTGTGATATATCACACCAGATCAAAAGTTTTACTTCTAGACGAGTACCTAGATAAAGTATAAAATGCCAACCTTCATAAAATTGAAAAGGCCTAAGAAATTATTATCGTCTTTTAATTACTAAGATATTGATAGGTATTTGCACTACGTTCAGGGCGTGTAAAAACCTGTATTGCATTTAATATACCTACTTAAACTATACTCCGTGTTGTCTGTAGCCAAAATTTATAACCCTTATGGCGCAGTGACACGGTTTAGCGAGCGGTTTTGAGGTCAAAAGTCGAAATTATCCGTCCCAATCTCGAATCTAGGTGTAATTTGTTGGCTGGCCATTCTCATTACATATGCTAAAACAATTGTAAAAAAACACAGGCGAATTGAGTACCTCCTCCTTTTTGAAGTCGGTTAAAAAGCTATGAAACACTGCTTGGAAACTATCCACTATGATGTTCTGACTTAAGATCCTTTGTGATCTTTTGAATATCACGAGCTTTTTGACTATGTTATAGAACTTACCTATTAGGTACTTATTATCTAATTTTGTCAAAAATGCAATGACAATCATTGCCCTTGGTTTTTTTTATTATTATTGTTATTACATTGCTGAACATCAGTACGGGTCCCTTTACGCGGTAGGCAGTATCTCTCGAACGCCATATATTGTCTATTCCCACTGAACTGACGTGCTAAATGATATTTCATGTACCTAAAATATGAAATAAATTTACTAATGAATTCGTAATATCGCAACAGAGTTTTATTATATTTTAATGAGCGTGTATGGTAGGTGTTCTTCACATACTATCGGTGAATGAGCTCGGCGCGGCGGCCGTCCGCCCGGGCGAGGTGTCGCGCAGCGTGCGATAAAGCAGCGCCGCGGGGCCCCGGACCTCCAGCGAGGCCTGCTCGCTAGACATTGTAATATTGCTGTGACCACTAAAGTTACATTATTATACCACCCCAAGTTCTTTACCGGATAGACAGAGAGCACCAAGTACAACATATCACTATACTTATAGACCTGATGTGTTTCTACATTAATCACTCCTCTACGCGCGTCGGTTTTGGAGATTTCTAACTCTTCAAAATAGGTGAGTCTGGGTCTCATTCAGCACCTGTATCCGTCAACATTCGCTTTGTATATGTGTTTTGTTATTCTCTCATCTACCATTCTTATTACATGGCCAAGTCATTAACTTTCAAGTTTTAACTCTAACACTCTCTTTCATGTCCAACAAAGACATGATATTAATATTTAAAAAAAAAACAGGCAACTGCATTCTAGACGCTGGCGCTGTAGTAAATTTTCATAATTTTCAAATCTCATGGGATAGTATAATTATGTATATTTTTACTCTCAGTTGTAGGAACAATCAATTTAATGTGAAGATTTTTTATTCCAAAACATGCATGCATCTAAATATGTATAACATAAATTGCTTTAAAATTCCTTAACGTAGCGGTAATAAACAAAATTATAATAACAACCAGCAATTTTGACGATTATAAAACATTTATAAGCTTTTTACAACTCAAACATTGTACAATAATGTAGTCAATACCACACGAATCCTTCATATGCCAGTAAATTATTAATATAATAAAAAATAGATATTTTTAATATAAGCCCTGTCCATATTTAGATAACGATATATCTGGCGTCCGCCGCGCCGTGTAAATAATAATTAATTTTATTGTAAATGCTTATATTTTATTGCGGGATTTGTCAACAGAGTGTGCGATGTATTTTGTAGCCTGAGATATTTATTGTTAGTTTCTTAATGTAATGCCTAAGTGGGCACACGGGCGCCCTATTGTAGTACGTGCTAGTTGAATCGCTATTTGTACGTACGTTTGTCTTTTGATTCATTTTAATAAACCATGTGTATGTAAAAGTAAAGTACTAGATCTTAAAGGATTATAACGTAATGTTATCGGTCCTCTATGCCTGCCCCGTAAGATATCTGGCGCGTCAATAAATTTATTATGATAATACTCGTAGATTAACTTTTTCACTTTGATTGAAGGTCCATCATTGAGTAATACGATTATTATAATCAAGTTGTTTTAATAAAAGTGATCAATGTAGTATCAAATGCGCCAATTTATGAAAAATGAAATCTATTTACAGTATAATTTATCATTATCATTATCGTTGGTCGTGTTGGTTGCGAGTGCGACTGCCGAACGGGAGGTCCTGGGTTCGATTCCCGGGTCGGACACTGCTAA
>DWDW01000748.1:0-13408 GCA_018245635.1 Mimoniades versicolor eupheme
GGAGTCCCACAAACCCTACGAGCTCCCCCGGGTTCGATGGGATGCGTAAATGCATTTTCCTGACGGAAAAAAAAAAAAAAAAAAAAAAGGCGGGGTAACTTAAGCAGGCTAACTTAGGCGAGGTAACTTAAGCGGGCTGACTTAAGCGGGGTAACTTATGTTATATACATACATATGTATATGTGTATCGTTATGATACATATGCATATTATTATGTAGTGTACGTGTACATACATACATATATTATGATGTAGCATAAAACGTTAATTTTAATAACACACATAATATGTTAGGGGAAGTTGACAAACCACGTTTGTCTGTTTCAACTTAGTAATTTTCAATCAATGAAGTCTAGTATTTGTAATGTATTGCTTCTTGATAGAATCTATAAATTTTTGAAAATTATTAACAGGAATTAGGATGGGATCATTTTCGTCTGAAATGATTTCAAAATGCATTTTGTGGCAATACGTAAATGTCATCTCAAGTCAAGGACCGACTATTAAGATTTGAAAGCTTTTTAACAGATCAGAGGCGAATAGAATCTGTTATAGATAGATGGATGCTATTAAAAATGCGTCCATTTAAAATGAGATGCTGCCTTATGACAATTCAGTAATAAATATCGGATCGTTTATATTAAAATGGATCTCATCTAATCAGAATAATGAGGTTATTGCCTTTGATTGACGAGTTTGACCGTTGAGCGTTGACGACAGTAGGTACGGCAGTTTAATAATAATCTATAAAAATTGTCTATGAATATCTATTTACATTCCATATTACGCATAGAGTCACTGTTTTACGTTGAATTAATAATACGCAATAAACTATGTTAAATTAATTAAATATTAATGCCCATAACGTGTGAATTATATTTATTTAATATTCCATGAACGGATTTGTTATACTACCTAAAACTTAAACGTAACTTGTGTAAGTTGAAACGTTAGTTCAATGGTAGTCTTGTCATACTGTTTCCAAGATATTCTAATTTTATTGAAATGCATTAAATATACATATTTTTACGAAAACAGTGTGGTTAATAATTTTATATTTGCATACAGAATATGTTGTTTATTTGTGAAACGTCTACTCTGAGGATCAGTTCGTAATTGTATACAAAATAACTGAAATCCTGGCTTCATTATCTTCCAATCGATATAAATAAGAAAGTATTGTAATTTGCGGTGAATACATTATCACTGTGTCAACAAAGTTATGAGATAACTAAAGGTGAGTATCGCTTCGTTCTCGTATAGTTGTAGTGTTTATGCGTTCTATTATTATTAGTAAACATTATAAATATGTCATTGACATCTACGCGAGAATTATATCGATAATATAATTATTGGTACAATATGAATTAAATAGATTCAAATGTGTAAATAAATGTGTCATAGTCATAATTATAACCAAACATTTTTTTTATACGTTTTGTGACCAATGTAAACCCAAATCTTGTTATTTATCAGTGCTGAAATAACATAATCTGTTAAAAACATAGTTCAATGTAAAAACGTAAACAAAGGTGTTTCCATTTCAACTTCCATACAGCAATATTGTACTGCTCCAAATAGATAGAGCGGGCTATCAAGAACGAGTGATAACTTATAGATACTTCAAATGTTTTATCACATATAGAAATTAATATATCTCTGTGATGAGCCTAGTATTTATCATAACTATGTACATTGAGCCATGAGCAGATGCTCCGAGCCATGCCTCTAAGGCACAGGGCACTGCCTGTCCCACATTCTAAGTGTAAACTATACCTATTAAAATGCCTATTGCTCAAGTTCGTAATTGAACATTATGGCCATAATGAACATAATTATGGCCTACTGTATATAGGTACTTCCAAAACGGCTAAGACTTTTTTCGACTCTCATAAATGTGTAAATGTATTAGTTGAGTTTTTATAGAATATTTCAATAGATTTAATCTGATTAGGATATAGGATTTAGACTTAGTTCTATTCAGCAAAAATATTCAAAATTGTCAAGTTAATTTAGACTTAAGAGGCATGACATCCTCTGATGACACTGTTGGTAGTTCAATTAAATCCTTTGTACCTGTACACTATAGATAAATATCATTTGTCTGTGGCAATTAATAAACTATTAATGATTATTTAATGATATTGTAAATTTTTTATCAAATTTGAGTTCTCAACTAAAATCATCAACTTTTTAACACAGAGGTCAAAATGTCCCTGGAACGTGAGACTGCGGGTGTGATGCCGCCTGCAGTGAGTGTCGGCACAGGACCGGTGGACCCTCGCTCGCTACGGCTGCAAGAGATGAGGGATCAAAACTTTGATCTCATCAGATTCGCTTCCTACAGAACTGCATGCAAGCTCCGATATGTACAGAAGAAATGCAATTGTGAGTTAAGTAATGTGACTTATATTTTAGAAAAATAACTTGGTGTTTTCTGTTCAATTACACAATGTACTTGTAATACATTTGAATCCGAATGGAATGTAATAATGAGCACAAGAAATGTGAAGAAGCGATTCGAAAAGCAGTTAAAACATTAATTAATAATTGTCAGAAGTTTCATATTTTATATTTATAGATACTAGTGACCATGTAGAATGGGTGAAAGGGTGGCTAACATCCCCTTCATTCTCGGATTGGTTACTTTTCAACATTTCTAAGATAAATGTTCTAGTTGCAATTTCTAGTACTAGTGGTCCGGAGTCTAGATTAGCGCTCTATGTATGGAAGTAGCCTCATCATCTATTTCATGGTAGAATGTAAACATAATAGGTGAGCTGCGGGAATGGACTACATTCCTCCACCTACCTCTTTGGGGTTTATAGTTTAAAGTTGTGATTTTACATTAGAAAAAAACATAAATTAAAATAAAATTAAAATTTATTTATTTATTTATTAAACTGACTAGAATCACTTCATCACATCACATCACATCACTTTGTTACTTTGAGGAAAAACTGGTATTGATGATTGCTAGTGATATTTACTTAATGTTGCCACCATTGTATATATAGGCTGCAGCATTCTATCTCTCAACATTGAGAAGTAAAACTGCTTTATATAATGTGGATAATACTCAAAGTTTACATAAAAAAGACATATATCACAGATTTTTTTTATTTCTGTAGAAGCTATTAGCATTCTAGCCTACAGCAAACCAGAGTATATTTACGGCATTTAACTAATATGTTGCAATTTAGATAACTATGAATATTGCAGGTATTATGATTATAAGCTTGGAATCTGATAGCCTAGTTGTTTAAATTAACCTATTCCATATGAATGATCTGAGGTTTGAATTCTGCCATGCAACTCTGACTGTAAAAAGTAACATGAGTTTTTAAAATGTCCGATTATTCAGTATTAAATATGTTATGAGGACATCTACCTTAGAAATATTAATATTGCTCTCAAATGCTCATAAAACTTCACCATCCAGACTATACTCGGACAGTATAAATAATAAATGGTTTCTATTCTTCTCTTTCTGAGACAAAATCGGTATCCACCAGCTGAATACTGAAAACACTTTTAAATCTTTAAGTAATCATTAGTCTTGAACATCAAACAATAAAATTTCTTTTTTTACAGTACATGCAATAGACATATGGAATGTGATAGAAGCGTTCCGCGAGAACGCGCTCAACACGCTGGAGCCGACCGCCTGCGTCAACGTCACCAAGCTGGAGACGCTCGTGTCGTCCCTCTACCACAACCTCAACAAGCGGCTGCCGCCCGTGCACCAGGTGTCGGTGGAGTCTTGTTCTGCACTGCTGCTCAACTGGCTGCTGGCCGCCTACAGCACTGGGTATGATCTGTCACGGTTTTATTATATATATGCATAAAATAGTATAAATACACCTCTATATTTTCCCAACGTTGTAGGCAGAAGATTGTAGTACTCCTAATTTGCACCTTTTACTATTATATCTCTCATCGGATTAGGGATGAGCCTACTGTTATACACAGGGAAAAAAATCAGTTTCAGAGTTACTTCTCAAAATTTCAAATTAGAAAAACCCAATAATACCTGACCCAATGATTGTACCCTTAATTAATTCTCGTTTAGTAGTCTTGTCACCTACTTGTGAACCACAAACCCAACAAGGCTGCATTATGGTCTAAAATGGTACGATACACAAAACTGGTATTATGTAAGATTAATTGTTTATTATTATTTTCAGTGAGAATGTGGGAAAAATCCGTGTATTCTCTATCAAAGTGGCGCTCGCGACGATGTGCGCGGGAAAACTAATGGATAAGTTGCGATGTAAGTTTTTAATACAAGTATAACTTTTCCCAATTATGTAGCCCAAGACTCACCTACCATAAGTAAACAGGCCAGATATTGACCGAGGAAGAAATCAGAGGTGTCTGAAACCAGTCAGCTTGTATTAAGTGAGTGATGAATATGGAAGAAGCATATCAGAGCTTAAGGGTAGAAATATTTGTCACCCGGTGCTCTGTGCCTACCCCGTAAAGGACCTGGCGTGAAATTTTAATATTTTTCTTTAAAAAATATACACAAATTGTAAAATAAAAAGTATGAACATAATAGCATGTTCACTAACAATAAGTTACGACTTGTGACATTCTATGATGGTCATGGAAGTCATGGAGTAACTTCAGACATGTATAATTATGACCATAACTTATATTATTACGTTCAGAGTGTTTTATCTACTCCGTAAGGTACCTGGTGTGCCAATGTAATAATAATAATGTTTCATTTTGCATAGATATATTCTCGCAACTATCAGACGGAAATGGCCACCTGCTCATGAAGAGGCTGTCCGACTACCTCAGGGAAGTACTCGCTCTACCTGCGGCGGTGTACGAGTCGCCTTCGTTCAGCTACAATGATTCTCTGGCACTCTCTATATTTAACCAGGTAATGTTAAGTGAAATGCACACAATAGTTTCCACGTTAAATCTTAACAACCATGATATATTAATGATAGGAAAATTTGTTAACAGTCTTCTAACATAAAATTCACTCGGTAATAGCTGGTGAGCAGCCTTTCAAGCCCAGAGGCTGTGGCAGATTGCGAACTTATACGTAATGCTAAGCAAAGACGAACATGGTCAGTACTTTATGGTGTGACCATTAGTGATAAATGGGCACTTTGCTTACTCATTGTCTTACTGCACTTTGTCTATGTGGCCATAATTGATTAATCTATTGTTATTCCAGAATACCAAGATAACAGTGAATGACTTCCTAGACACATTGATGTCTGATCCGGGACCACCCTGCCTTGTGTGGTTACCGCTGCTACATAGGCTTGCCAGTGTTGAGAACGGTGACTTGAATTGAAATATTTGTAATTCACATATTCTTTAAAAAGTTCATACTTATATACATTGTTATTATGTGGTCAGTGTTTGATTGTTAAAAGATTCTGTAAGAATTTGACATCAGATGAACTGCTTTATAATACCTTCGCTGTCATAAAGGTTGTCGCTGTCATAAAGGTTCAAATCCCATGGTGGTTAATTACAAGATTTTATGCATTGTCGAGATTACAACATCACTTTTTATAACGGTAAAGGTAAACATAGTGACACCTCATGTGGTCACTTCCTTTATGGTCTTTTCTAAGGCATGTGAAGTCTGGCATCTCCTACGTAGCACGTGTGGCACTATGACCCTAACCCTTCTCACACTGAGAGGAGACCCGCATTCGACATAAATAACGCATAAAAGGCATCACGATAATGATGATGAATCATTATTATTATTAGTATTCTTAACCATTGCTACCTCTGTGACGAGCCTTATGTCGTGTCCGTCGCAGTGGTGCACCCGCTGGCGTGCAGCGTGTGCCGGCGCGGCTCGCTCACGGGCTTCCGGTACCGCTGCACCCGGTGCGCCGCCTACACGCTGTGCCAGGACTGCTTCTGGCGGGGGAGGGTGTCCGCCGCGCACACCAACGAGCACGAGGTCAAGGAGTACTCCACCTATGTGAGTTATGTTTTATCGTTGCAGTTGGAAACTTGGCCGATTTCTGATGTTTAGTTTATGTCTTTACGTACTTCAATATTCTGTTTCTGAAAAAAAAAAAAAAAATGTTGCTCATTTTCTCGCTACGTCTGGACTATCCCAACTACTAGAATTACATATGTTCTTCAATTATATCTCTGTGTATGAAGCTAAGTGTCGCCTGCGGTAGTAGCTAGCTGTTCATACGCTGTAATACCCATACATACACATATGAGAGAGTAACGAACGCTGTGTGCGCAGAAGTCCCCGTCGAAGCAGATCGGCGCCACGCTGCGCAAGTCGTTCCGCTGCGTGCCGGAGCGCGCGCGCGCGCCGCTGCCGCGCGATCTAAGCGGGCTTAGCTAATATAAAATGGTTTTAAATTCAAGTTTAATTCCGGGCTATCTGCGCCCAACCCGTAAATACACGGCCCACATACAAAAGGCCCGATTTACGCGTTTGACGGCAACCGAATATTTTAGCGGGATTAGAACGAGTTACGCGTAAGACGAGAGCGGATTTTAATAAGGAAAGTACGATTTACGGTGCTGCGTCGACGTGCTTTTTGGGTTCACCCTACATGACATACGGTTATATAATGTACTAGAAACTTAGAATTTGTCATATCTTTGTTGTAGCTGTGTTTTCACTAGGTATATAAATGTATGTTTTTTTGTTTCAATATAAATATATGTTATAATTGTGTTTTCATTATACAAGATTAAGGTATAAGATGTATTTTCAGATGTGGCCTGTTAGTTCTGCTTGTTGTATGTTCGTCACGTCGAGACGGGAGCTGTGGATTCGATTCCCGCGCTGAATAAATACATATTTGCTGGATGAGTACGAGTTATTAATATGACTGGATGTAAGATTATTCTAGCTGTCATTATTAAGAGTGTAATTTAAAATGTATGCATGTAGTCCATTATTTGCTGGTTCCCATAGAACTTGCTCCACGTATTTCAATATCGGACGGCCGTAATTTATTTGCTTCAAATTAAGGAAAAATACTAAAATAGTTATTTTTCCTTTTGTTTTCACACAGAATAAGAGTCATTGCAGGCCACAATCCCCAATCCAAACTGGAGGAAGCCCAGGGCATACCTAAAAATTATTTTATTATATTCAAATCATGTTTTATGTTATGTGACACAAACGAGTGACATTTTATTAAACATTGAGTAAATATATGAATAATAATAATAACTGTAAATAACACCCTTTCTCCAATTTCCCTAGATACGGGTTACTGGTGTTTAATAATAAGAGGATGATAATTTAACGCGGCGCAAGATGGCGGTTCGGCTACGTTTATTATAAACTTGCTTCATATTCGTTATTGCAGCTGTGCTATGGTACTGCGTGGAATCGTTACGGATTAGCCGCGTTTTAATTTATTAATACATATTTTTATACATTTTTGAATGCCTCGTTGGTTGGTCGTTGCGCGACTGTTCTTCGAAAGGTTCTGCCTGGGTTCTGTTCCCTGGTCGGGTACTACTGGATTTTTGTAATCTAAACCTAGTTGAAAATCTATTACTGGTTTGAAGTCTGGATTCGTTTTCTCCAAGATGAGAATAACAAACGTAAAACAAAATCATGGAAACCTCAAGCACATGTGTTTGCACAGCACAAGACCAACACCAGTGCCAACTGTCAAGTGTTATCGAATGCCAATACATACTGGCACGTGTCAAAATGTATCGCGCGACGAGCGGACGGGAGCGGTCCAAGTTGTGGACGGATAAATAAGGCAGAGCCGGTGAAATTGCACCAGCGGCGTCAGTTTACAGCACCGGGACATCATAAAGTGCAAACAACGGCGTTTTCCATTACAATATGTTTACCGATCCGCGGCGCATTATGTGTGTTATCCCGCTACCCCGCCAGGACGAGCCGTTGAATTTATGAGACGCCCGCAAATATTTGGGCGCCGCAAGCCCCGCCTGACAACGGGAAGATTGTCGACTGTTTACACAACACGGTATGCTAATTTTTCTAACCGTATTCCGTTCGCCACTTGCGCGCTTCCGCATTGGATACTTCGCGGGTGCCCATGTTATTTAGGAGAGAACAAGCGTAAAGAGGTTACAGTTCTACAACGTGTAAACAATCCACGTAGCATAAACCACTTTGATATGTATATATTGTGGAAGAAATACGGCGGCTCTGTCAGGATTGAGATATTTGGCATCCAGTGTTCACTTCCTACCCTGTAAGCGACCTGGAATGAAAACATGTACATATACATGTCTGTATGTATACAACTGTGTTTTTATCTCTAAACAACAACAACACCGACAACAACTTGTTTCCGCTTCCGTATTTCGGTGCGTTGTGACGTTTAGTGTCATTAAATCTCGTAATAGGATATCATAAATCGCAGGAGGTGGACGGAGCGGCCGGCCGGGCGGCTGTCATCGTTTGTCAGGGCATTTCACGCATTGTTGGCGAATAACGCAGGCATTGTGCGCGCCGCCCGGCTCCGGACACGTGACGTCACGCGCGCGCCACATGACCGCTGCAACTGAGGAACGTTTGCTCGCATTTGGTGCCGGAAGACTTCCAGCGGCATACCTTGTGTATGGGGCTCAGGATGTACGATGCATCCTCGCACTTAAACGTTGTTGCCCCGTAAGTGGTTACTTATTATTAATACATTGTCACACTCGATGCTCGTAGGGAAGGTGGAGGTACCGAGTGTCAAATATCTGTGTACGTACTTGACGTGTATATATGTGTACGTACTTGACGTAATTCTTCTACATTCATCATTTTTAAAGTTAAAAAAAAGATGAAATTTAATTTTCAATATGCGTCGATAGAATGATAAAGGAATATCTATGTGTGTGCAGCGTGTTCAAGCTAGAAGATGACAAAAGACAAAACATAGAATACGTGGCACACGTGGAACACGTGGCATGATGCTATTCGAATCTTGACCGTGCGATGCTCCGTAGCAACTCGAAACTAATTCCATGTCCATTTCATTATTGCATCCCGTCACTAGCGAAGGATGCAGTTTTCGTATCCTCAACTAAAGAACACGTAGAGGGACGTCGCGAGCTGGATTGCCGACGTCCGGACGCGGGCGGCCGCGGCGTCTTTCCGCGCGGTACAATTTTAAAACGTCTCTTATTCTATTCTGTACAAAGCATTCTTACAGGAACAGCACAAAGTAATTCAATTTGTACCATTGTTTTTACGTTGGAAAATTGCTGCCACCATCTTATTGCCTATTTCTTCATCTGCATCACTCAATACAGGTCCTTTATCTACACTTACATATATGGTTTTCCATATAAAAATGTCATGTCTCAGATACTCGAGATAAATAAGTTATTAAAGATCTCTCGATAAGGAATCGTGGCGTGTCCACTACTAACTTAGGGCAAGCGACATTGACACGATTCAAAAAGATCCGATTCGAATAAGTAAAGTCGAAATTATCGCATCTGAAGTTTGTAGTGACTCCTAAATTGTACATCGTATATATTGGGAATAATTAATAGTTCGTACTTACTGTAGCATAGATGTATATTTACTTAGTATCGACTTTATCAGGGAGTTGAACGACCAAAGAATATCAAATCGACGGTCGAGGGAGAAAAAGAAATAACCGAAAAATAACATCAAATATGTTCGGTATGCGACGTAGTCGAGATCACATCAGAAATTTAAGCCTTCAAGAACCCGGCGGAGAAAAAAAAACAAACAGATTGGAAGTAAGTAAGTAAAAGCAAGACCAAAAAAATGGAACTAAGCTGACCCCGCGCGGTCGGACGCGTAAATTCGAATCAAGGAATCAAATGTCAGTTTATGAATCGGAGTCATTTTTTTTTCTCCGGTGCGTTGGGAAGGTCGTCGATGTCGGTGCGACGGACGCAGCGGTGGGTAGGACATAAGAGTGTGATTTGAGGCTATTCCTTTTCAAACAATTGATTCAAACCTTTGCAAGAATCAATTATGATATATAGATACATTGTATAAAACTTAAGTATATGGTTAATCATAATGACACATAAAATGTAAAATAACACCTGTAATCCCCGAAGAGGTAGGCAGAGGAATGAAGAACACTCCCACGTTTTAATAACACATGCTATAATAATACAATATAGTCAGCATATATTATGTCCTTAAAGAAGGTCAAACCATGCCTTTAGTAGGCGACCACTAAGATAAATTTTATTTGATGAAAGAACAAGAAGGTATAGACATTTGTCAGGACCCTAATCGGTGGGAAGCTTTAGTTTCTACCTTCTCAAAGAGTATTGAAAAAATCTTTGCATGCGATAATGGATTATATACGTCTCTTAGAAATGTCCTGTTATTGCAAGTTCTTTTACTGATATTGAAACATGTACTATAAGCCTTTTCATCTAGAGTCTGGTATAAGGCTATTCATCTATCTAAGGCCTGGTTTGCAAAGACACACGCGTCAATATTTTGCCGCTAATTTATCTATTCCGGTTTCAATAAATGTCTCAGATTGGTCTAGTGTAAGTGTAACTTCTAAGACTGTTTTTAAAACTCTGTGATTACGGTAAACGTCACCCTTTGCATGTTGAGTGAATGTAATAAAAATCTGCAACTAATATACTAATATACTTACATCTACGGAGAACATTATGAACAAGGATCCGGTTCTCGCGGAATTATAATCCGATTTTAATGAAGCCGTGTATAGTACTGCTAATTGCATTAGAACACGATTTTCATAGACAAAAACGGACATGGAACAGTGTATAATAACTTCCGCTATTATATTTAATAGCAGTGAGCGAAATTAATCGTGATGAGAAATAATTACATATGTATCTGTACCTACAGTTATTTTTGAATAGATTCTTGCATTGCTCTGAGTCGAGTTGAAATACGATCATAGAATAGTACCACGTCAACATCGTGAGCACTGCTTAGCTCAGTGTTCCATAGAGCTCTATAATGCGTGAAGTCTGCCAAGAGGCACTTCGCCAGCGGTTCGGCCTTAGCCCTTTTCATTTTGAGACTAGATCCGTGTCCAACAGTTGATCTATAAAAGGCTAATGATAAACGAATCCACGTCTAATTCAGAGAATATGAACAGTATAGTTTCTAATCTAGATATACTAGTAGTGGCTCGGAGTCTGGATATGTGCCCGGTGTATGACAATAGGCTCACCACCTATTCCATATTGGGACACAAACGTAACCGTAACGTGGGTATAGTGCAATCCTCTGCCTCTGCCTCTCTTCGGGAATTCCAGACGTGATGTTAATATAATTACTTAGTTATATACATACGAGTACAAATACGACATTAAAACAAAACTAATGAACAGTAACCGAATACAACTGGCGAGTTATTTGACACCGACCCGATCGGCTGCCGATACGATCTCCGTGTGGACGTGTACCTACATCTCGTGTGTGTTTTGTTCACTCGCCATCCGATAATTACACCTGACCTTGGTCCGGTCCGGTCCGTTATATTCACCGGAACCGTATATAAACTCAGTTATTAAATACGTGTATGCAACATTCCTGTAGACACTTATCTCATTAGGCTGACCACAGGGACAGGCGGACGACGAATGAATGAATGAATGAATGAATGATGTAATGAAATTCAATGGCCATTCAATTATTCGTTGTCAATTAATTACATACATATGTTGTACTGTTATTGTTTAGTTTTATGACTTTCTTTCGGAATGTAATACCTACTTGATTTATAGACCGACTACAGTTTAACATTTTAACATTAACATTTAACATTAATATTTTAATATTTTTTACAGTTTAACATTAATATACGAGTAGCACCACGCAAGTTCACTTAAGTTCACACTCCTGCATATTTCATTCTCTTTGCACACGCACACTGGCTTACGATACAGTATTAAAGTACAATATTAAGTGTACAATAATTATGTACCTATAACAAATCTACGTGCACCAAAAAACCACATAATTACCTGCCAATTGGTTTATCATTAGTCACCAATACATCCATTTCAACTCACCTGAAACAAAGAAAAAACACATGAATGATCAGCCCAATATATGTACCTATTGAATAATTTATTTTGTACACAGGGCGAATAAGAAACAAAATATGTAGGTAGCTATATATGAGTGAAATAATGTCTAATAGTTTAGTGTTCCTTAAAGAAACATACTCCAGTAGTAGCAGGAATGAGTATAGTAAAGTGAATACTTGAATTATACATACATACAGTGACTGCTTAAAGAACTCAAACGCTTAGTACCTATATTTTAAATATGTAACCAGAAATTTGGTTACTTAGTGATATAGTATACAGTAACATCACGCCTGTAATCCCCGAAGAGGTAGGCAGAGGAATGTAGAACACTCCCACGTTCCATCAGTTACTTTTACGTCCCACTATGAAATAGGTGGTGAGAATAGGCATACACCGGGCACATATCCAGACTCTGAGACACTACTACAAAATCAAAATTAGAAAATTTAGTAGTGCCCAACCGGGGAATCGAACCCAGGACGTCCCGTTCGGCAGTCACACTCGCAACCAACACGACCCAAGAGGCAGTAATGTACCTATACATAACACATTTAATTATTTTTAAATAGATACAAAACATTTCTAATTGAGATATGATAAAATCTATAATCCAAACCTTGCTGAGTTGGACGATAGATATTAAATTTTACCTAATTGAAGACAGATACAAATAATTATTTCTACTTAGTTTTGTCGAATCGGACGTTAATATACTGCCCAGAGTTGCCATGGTAATAATTATAAAAAAAAACTTATAATCATTACCAAGACTCAAGGCGTTTTTCATTAGCAACAGTAGCTTATGACGTTACAATTAATATGGTAACTACAAATTAATTGGTAAACGGTGGACTTAACTGGCGTTGCATTCACGTATCGCGTGCAACTCCAAACGGAATAAAACCAGGTGAAAATTGCATAATAACATAGAAATCTGACGGCGCACGACAGCTCAGCAAATTGGCTGCTGTTACTCATTGGGTCGCTACATTGTAATTTAAGTTTGATAAGTCACCAATTTCGTTGTGATTGGGCGTATGTGTTGGTGTGTTTGAATATGTGCATGTTAGCGTGTGTGCGTGTGTGTGTTATAAAATGGCAAATTGGTCGCACATGGCGCACGTAACGGAGGGTAGTTGTTAATGCAGTTTGATTGCGGTTTTATCGGGACAGCGGTTCGTTATTAAATTGTCACTTGCGAGCATTGCGCGGGCCGCTGACGGATCGCTCGCGGCCGGGCTTTCCAAGATATGGCGCGGGCTGTTCACCTCGGGTGGTGTTTCATTCGATATTCGACACATACGTAGGTACTCATATACATAGGATGTCTGTTGGCTGCTAAGGGCAAAAATTTTTCCACAATAAAAATAAATGACTGATGGAGGAGTCAA
>DWDW01000749.1:0-13406 GCA_018245635.1 Mimoniades versicolor eupheme
ACTGGTGAAACGTGGGAATGTTCTACATTCCTCTGCCTACCTCTTCGGGGATTACGGGCGTGAAGTTACTTTTTTTTTCTTTTTCATTTTGTAGTTCCATGGCTGTTAAAAGTATTTTTTTTACATTTTTTGTTTTCTCGTATGAATTAAATCTTAAGATTTTTGTCATTTGGTAAAAAAGAATTATAACAATTTACTCGCGACGTAAGGATGCCACGCTATGTGTAACCTATGAATAAGTCACTACTACTTGTTTCTCTAGTACCCAGACGTATAATATGGGAAAACAATATTACATTACATTACATAACATAACATTACATTACATTACATGTGCATTCTAATTTACCAGATGTGTTTAACTTGGATACTATTATGTTGACAAAATCCATCAGTGGACATAAAAAATAATATTTTAATTGAAGATTTCATAATATCTGCATAATCATACTATATTAAATATTATCCGCACTGAATAAACAACAATTTTGATAAAGTATTCAGCATAACTCTTTTTTGAAATGTCTGAAGGTAGATATTGCATTTCTGCCATTCTATTTGAAATCGTATACGATCTGCCTGAATTTATGTACATACAACACATCTATAGGATTGAATGGTTCAACAGCAAATAATTTGCGTACCTGTTTAATATTTCCTGAAATTTGGAACTATTGATGCGGAATGGCAAAATGTTCTCTTATACCCTTTCGATTAAATCGAATTCCGACACTTGCAAGGACAAAAACAAACATGACCCATGTATGTTAAAATGGTTTTGTTAAAATGTTTAAGTCAGAGTGTTTGATTGTCCAAATTGTTCTCTACCAGCCATCGATCTTGTAGACATCCGGTTGCGTGCAAAGTTACTCAAACAGAACCCCTAACTATGAGTCAACAAAAATACGAATAGTTGCTGAAAATCAAACCTCTGATCCCTCTGTAAAGCACTTTCACCCATTGTATTATAATGATAAATTGGTATCGCGCGGGTAATTGTAGACATTGTATTGAAAGAAACTTGTATGTAACGTGTCATAAAAGTAATGTATTACAGTTGTAACATTATATTGAACACTTTATCATATTTTCATTGTATGCTTTGGCCTTTATGTGTTAACTTTATCATATTAATTGGGAATTTTTACTTTATTTAATCATACTGAAATAACATATATTATGCAGTGACAAATTGTGAATTTAATCACTAAAAACTGCGCGATAAAATAACCTAATCGTTTTATTTGTATCTGGAGAGCGGGAGGGGGGGGGGGTAACTTTGTAAATGTAGCTATATAGTGGGAAAGATACCAGGTTATAAGGGATTTTTACCTTCGGTGGCCTTCTTCTGCATATTCTACCCGCTAACTACAAGAACAACACTAAGGTAACCTAGCTTATGCTATTCTTATGGTTATTCTATGCTTATGCGTTTCAAGGCGATGTTGCAATGAAATTGGCAGCAGTGTAACACGATCAGCCATTTAATTATTTGTAATGTTTTAGCTTGTATCCAAGATCTCCGCCGATCTCCGATTGGAGACAGTCTCCGCCGAGATGTTATTAACATTGGTAGGAGCTCATAAAGATTAACTGCAGATTGGGCTAAAATTTGTCAAGTTTTCCCGATAGTCATGGTCTACGTGTGTTAAATCAATACAAATTACTATTTGCTGAACCAGATATTTGTTGTTTGATTTTCACTGAGATTTAAATACATTTGCGTGTTTAAATATAGAAAGCAATATGAGACTATCAACCGCAAACGCAACGGAGCGCAAGGGCCATGACGATACACACATACATTTTGAGGTGAGAAAATTTAAATGTTCAACTTTGTGTTTTATGTTCCATATAACAAACGTTCACTTAGAATATTGCCTGCTGTTCTTTACATCCGATCTCTTTGGCAGTTTGAATTATTCGTAGGAGAAATTACATGTCGGCTGGAACTTTTATGGTGGGAGAGTGTGAAGAATTTGTGGACGAAGGAACTTGATAATTACTGTACATATATATTTGAATCGAGATATTAATTTGAATTTTTAATCGTAAACGTCAAAAAAGATTCAGTTCCTATTTTATAATCCTGTTAAGATCTACGTGTTATAACATTTATATCGAGAATGATACTAAAGCTTACAATTTCGGTGATAAAATATAATACCTATATTGAGATATATTTCTTCCATTCTAAATATCTATTTCAATAAACTACAGAACTTGTATTTGTTATAGGTGTCCAAAAAGGCTTTTTCTTTCTGTCTAGAAGACCTACAAAGTTCATCAACTGTCACTGATACTAATTTATCGTAAATATTATCGTATCGTAAATATTATCGTGTCGTAAATATTACGTAATATTTATCGTATCGTTGTTTTTGTGAGTAAATATTATCGCACTACGATTCATCCGTATTATTGGAAAGGTTCTGCCTTGATAAATCATCAAAAAACCTTTCGTAGATATAAAGTTAAAGCTTTATTTTTCTATAAGTACTTATACATTTTGGAATCCGGGATTAACTCAGTTATTATTATTCAATTTAACTTCATTAAAATATTAGCAAAACGGTTAACACAACGTCCGCTTCGCGTACTTCGTTTCGTGAAATTTCGTATTCATAAATTCACATTGTTGCTTCACAATTTGCATGTAAGTTTGGTGCCGTTGCTGTAAAAGTTTTTTCGTACAGCACTTGAAATTTCGTTTCAGCACGTCCATAAATTACCTTTCCGCGTAATAGCATGTCCTACTATCGGCTGGTAAGTGACGACCGATTTTTTTTCTATCGCTTGGAACACTATTTGTATATGTACAACGTTAAACCTTTATTTAAACAAATCACAGTGAATGCCTAAAGCGTTTCGTGAGATTTCGCCAAAATGAACACTTTAATTGGTAAACAACATAAGTACATATGTATATATGAGTCCCTTCAAAGAAAACTGCAGATAGCATAATCACTGCGCGTAAAATTATTTATCAAGTTATCGAAAAAAAAATTAAGAAGAAATGTTCAATAGTTGTACCTCAATAATCGTCTCGGCGCAGAGAAGAAAACCCCGACACGATACCGGGATACCAAGGTATTGTAAGAGGCGACTAAAGCCGTAGGCACGGCTACATGCTCTGGCTGTCTACGGACACCGGCATAGGTGTTGCGAGACACCGTTTTTTGCGATGTCGAACCTGCATGCCCAACGTGGGGATTATAGGTTATACCCCTTCAGGGGAGGCTTATAAGTAAGTTCATGATGATGATAATGTACTCGACAATGCCTAAAACGACTAGTATTGTCCACGATTTTTTAATAGTTGCTAGTTGAGAGGACAACAAGGCCCATAACTGTGTCGCTGGCATTTAAAAATCCATCACCGGTAGTCGCAAGTCACCATCGGTTCATTTATACGACGTCAAAAGGAATGACAGTTCAGTTATGTGGATTCAAAATAAAATTAGCTAAATGCGTTACACCATCAACATTTTTACCTCCATCTTTTATTTTTGTACACTTAAAATTAATGGAAACATGATCTGCGTTCTCGTGGGCGCTGTTATGTTTTATCGAAATTCGTGAAGGCGCGGTAGGTTTGTTTTCTCAAACGGATGCTTCATATTTTTAATTTGTTTCCTCAAATTTAATTTGACACTCGATTTTCTGCCTCCGTTTGAATCGTGATATTGCTTCGTTTAAAACCGCTACTCGTACTTTTAAGTCTATTTATATTCTGTCAGCTTTTAAATATTATGCTAATGGAATCGACTGTACCATCTGATCGAGAATTACCTAGAAAGATGAAGTTCTTGGCTACAAAACCAAAATAGTTTCAGTAACCATACTTAGAACATAAGGTAGCCTATTTGTCGGGCATGGCACACAACGTAATCATTACATAACTCAGTTATTCATCTATCATCTTCTACTTAGCG
Source organism: Mimoniades versicolor eupheme (assembly GCA_018245635.1). Classification (NCBI taxonomy): domain Eukaryota; kingdom Metazoa; phylum Arthropoda; class Insecta; order Lepidoptera; family Hesperiidae; genus Mimoniades; species Mimoniades versicolor. The sequence continues at coordinate 3,936 of DWDW01000749.1, forward strand.
TAGGTAACAGCGCCAAAGTCGATTATCTCGGATGATACTTGAGTCTTAATTATTGTAGAATAGTCAAAAGATAGCGCAATGGATTATAATTCTGCCTCCCACGCTGCGGTTTTGATCTCTAACACCGTCAATATTTTATTAAAATTTGACTCCCTACAGTAAATAAAGTATACCCTTAAGGCATATAATATCCTCACTTAGCCAGCGTAGGTAACTTTGGAAGTAAACGTTTACTTTCTTAAGTGATATCTTGAAAGTATTAATCACATGGCATGAAATGATAACTGTAATGTTTTATTTATATTAGAACAACACCCATACACCTTTCTGATCCTTTACTACACATGTATGTCTTTCTAAATGCAGTGATAATAGGTAATATTACACCCAGACAGTGTACAAACATTTGTCCTTGTCGCGCTAGTATTTCAGCAGACAGGGTCATTAAACACTAAGTCAAGAAACCAGTTAATATTATTATTATTGTTATTATTATTACGAGCTTTCGTCCATAGAACTTCAAGTAGATGATAATAAATTCAAACACTGGATGTCTGCTAGACTAAAGAAGATTAGCAGTGAGCTAAGTAGGTACAAATATTTTCATCTATACGATTCACGATACAATTTCACCCATAGATCTTCCGTGATCAAGACTTATTCTTTACAAAGTAGCCAGGACTTCTTGTTTTTAATGTATAATAATATAATTAAATATAACAGTACTACTAGGTATTGGACGTAATAGTAAATATTGATATGATCAAATCGTAGTAGACACTTTACACGAGAGATACTCCCTATAAATGTCTATTACGTCACGCAAAATGCGTAAAAACTAACACTTGAAACGTATGCGTTAACACAACACACACCTACCTAATATGGCTTTGAGGAAACCAGCGAAATATAAAACTTTCGTTTTATTCTCGTACGTTACAATAATATTGTGTTTCACTGAACTGGAAGGGGAAAAAATCCCCAAAAGCTTTGTTGTGCTATCGATTCGGAAAGCCTCAACACTTACTGAGGTACTCGTACTTATAACAAAAGGTATAAAGAAATGTCAACGCTGCTTTGTAAATATATATGAGTATTTATTTAGGAGTTCATTATTTTCTGAAAGTCCAAATGATTATTATTTGCGAACAGTATTCGAGGGGGAAACATCGAAAGTGAAAGTGGACAAAACTGATGGATGTTCTTAAATATTATACATTATACGACCCTTGTGACAAATGTTTCGAAATTTGTGGAACTTCATGGGTGTGCTTTTATTTTATTGTGGAATGTCATTTAAGACGTTAGACGTTAGAAATCTGTCAGAACGATTGACGAAGAATATAGATTCAAAGCGTCTATAGCAGTGTTTCCCAACGTGGGGCCCACGCCCCACAGGGGGGGCAATTAAACAATGGACTCGACACGACTTTCACCCTTTCGCTTTGGGTTATTTAAATGCAATGCTAATAAATATCGGTGACAAATTTAAATGGTGACAAATTCTTAAAAAAATGCTGTAAATAATTATTAGGTATAATTTCGTTTGAAGTTGCCAAAATATCAACTGGGTAATTAGAGTCGTCAAGTAAAGTTCGTCGGGGATTCCCCTCGGACGTTTTAAAACTCGGTAAGCAACGCCGTTGTTCGCACCTAATTGGCCCAACTCAACTTCTGTAGTGTTTCACATCATTCAGTTGGTGTTAATTTGAAATAAGTGTCCGTCAATTAATCGCTGATTTAACAAATATATTTATATATATATTGTAAAGATATAATTGGTAAGTATTTGATTTTATTTATATTTATTTTAATTTTAGAATCATTTAACTTTCCAGAAATTTTTGTCAAGTGAAAAAAAATATCGGTAATCATATTATATACATTTAAATAAATATGTTTCTGTCGTATCCACACGACTAAAGAAAATAGTTAACAAAATAAAAGTCAAAGAAACCGTTTAATTATGCTAACTACTTCCATGTATATTATCACACCATACACATCCATAGAAAGCCAAAAATTATTCTATCGGTGGTAATTACGTAGGTACAATTAGAGGTTTAAAATTATTAAAATGTCGGCATACGACAGTTTCTTTGCGTATACGTTTACTCTGTCATATTTAATTAATTTTAACACATATTTTATTATATTGTTATAGCCCACAATAAAATGAGTGGAACAAACAAGAAAAAAACTCGTCAGTATTCGGAGGAATATTTAAAATTCGGGTTCATACCCGCTGTTCACGATGACCGGATGCCGTTTTGTCTTTTATGCCAGCAATGCTTGACCAACGAATCAATGAAGCGGGGTCGTATTGAGGCACATTTGAAGACGAAACACAGTGCTCATATAAATTCAGATTTGAGTTACTTTAAAACTTTAAAAGAAAAGTTTGAAAAAAGATCAACATTACAGTCTCTATTTACTGCTCGTTCTTTAATGAATAATCGTCTTTCTGAGGCTAGTTATCGTATTTCTCTATTAATCGCTAAAACTGGAAAAAATCACACTATAGGAGAGAATTTGATAAAACCTTCAATATCAGTATTTCTTAAAACGGTTCTGGAAAAAGATGACAAAGATGTAAAAGCTATGCCACTCAGTAATAATACTGTTAGCAGAAGAATAGACGAAATGAGTGAAGATATTGAAAAAAAACTTGTTGAAAAGCTGAAAACAAGAAATTTCTCAGTACAAATGGACGAATCAACTTTGAGAGACAGTGAGGCAGTATTGATAGCCTATGTAAGATATATTGATGAAGGGCATTTTACTGAAGAAATGTTGTTCTGTAAAAGATTAGAAAGCACCACTACCTCCAAAGATATATATAATAAGTTAAAAAACTACTTATATGTCAATAATATACCAATGAAAAATATAACATCTTGTGCTGCCGATGGCGCCCCTAATATGATGGGCAAGAAAAATGGCTGCTTAAAATTGATGAAAGATGCGAATCCGGAAATGATTATTGTACATTGTGTTATTCATAAGGAAAACTTGGTAGCTAAAAATATCTCGCCTGTTCTAAATGAAGTACTACATGCAGTAATAAAGTGTGTTAATGCTATTAAAGCTAGTCCTAAATGTGAGCGTCTATTCAAGTTATTTTGTGAACAACAAAATGAAGACCATGTGAGACTTTTACTTCATACTAAGGTAAGATGGCTATCCAGAGGAAACTGCTTGAAAAGATTTATGCAACTGTTTGATACTCTTAGTGATTTTTTGAGCGACAAACCTGAAATGAAGTTTCTGTTAACAATCGATGGTAAAGCATTTGTAAGTTATTTAGCCGATATCTTTGAAAAACTAAATATATTAAATAAGCAACTTCAAGAACCAAATAAAACACTTGTTGATGCAAAAACAAAGATATTTGGTTTCATTACCAATATAGAGTTATATCAGAAACACATTAACAACAAAAACTTTGAACAGTTTCATTGGCTCCAAAAATGTGAAGTAACTGATACCGCTTTACTTGTTATTGTCAATCATTTGAATATTCTATCCGCTGATTTAAAAGAAAGATTTTCTGATTTAAAACAAATTGATTTCCCAACATGGATGATGCAGCCAATATTAGTGGATTTGTCTGATATATCAAATATGCAGTATCAAGAAGAACTTGCATAATTGCAAAATGATGAATCCGTAAAAACTTTATTTAATATAAAAGGAGCGATGGCATGGCTTTGTGAAGAAACTGAAACTAAATACCCAAATGCAACCAAATGTGCAAGAAAACTTTTACTACCGTTTCCATCTTCATATTTAGCTGAATGTGGATTTAGTGCTGTAAATGATTTACTGATTAAAAAAAGAAATCGACTTGATATAACACAACGTGGAGACTAGAGATTAAAGCTAAGTAATTTGGAACCTGATATAAAATCTCTGTGCAGTAAGCATCAAGCGCAAGGATCGCACTAAATGAATATAGAAAAATCAATATTAAAATTATTTTGAATTATTTTGAATTTTAGTTTTTCATTATATGTTTTGAAATTTTACTTACGATGTTTTGCTAACAATTTCATAGTGATTTCTTCCTAAAACTTATCATTTATATTTCTTAAGGGAACAAATCAATTTGAAAGGTTAAAAATTGTGTATGGGGGGGCATAGAAATTTTAGAAATGTTAAGGTGGGGCATGGCCTAAAAAAGGTTGGGAAACACTGAACTAGGCAGTCTGTACTAAATCAACTTAATATTAAGACGAGACTTTATGTGTAAGTTATCGCGCGATTCTCAATTATTTTGGTCACAATGCACAACCCGACGACCTTGACAAATTTAATCTGGTTGGTAAATGGAAGAACATGCCAATAGAGTACCTAGTCGCTGGTGTGAGGAAGTACACCACAGGTGTACCCCAACAAATACCCTACGATAAGCGGAAACTTGAATCGCTTTCAAAGACAAGGCCTTTAATAATAAAAGTAACCACACAGAAGAAAAAGATAATCTCATTATAATATATTCGCGCAATTTTAATATAGTGGGTACCTACTTTACCTGTCATCATTTCAGATCCCTTACGGGGTAGGCAGAGAGCTCCCATTGCCAAATATCTCTATCGTCACAGATTATAATTACCTATTTCGAGCACATATAGTTTCTTTGAATGGTAAACATTATTTCACGGTGGATTAAAAATAAGGAAAATCCATTTGAAGTACGGCAATAATCGTAAGGAAACGTTATAAGGGTTGATTTATAGATATGATTGATCATAATGATATGATCATATGATCATATGATCATAATAGAAATGATTGTAGTCAATGAGCAATGGATTATTGGTAAATTGTAATTGTGAGTCCGTATTGGTGCTGGCTTCTTTGAAATAATATGACATATATATATACACATACAATGACATTTGAAATAAAGTCTTATTGCAATTACATATGTGCATATATGGAACGAGTATTTTGTAAAACAAATTAAAATTACTACTTAGATTGTCTTAGATGCGTATATGAACTAGTGAAACGTGGGAGTATACTACACTCCACTGCCTACCTCTTCAGGAATTATAAGCGTGATGTTACGCAGATACGTATTGACAAAATATACCACACTTAATATTACAATTTTTTCACTCACGTTCAAAACTTCACTGCGTTTCGTTATATATTAATAAATGTTGACTTAAATTCTTAACTCTGTTTTCTAGGCAACGTGCAGGTGTTAATAAGTTTCCATATCGTGAATGTGATTGGTGTTAAAAACAATAAGAAAAAAAAAGTATGGATACTGCAAATTATAACTCAATTTAATGTAACTTACCAAGAAAAAACTAGAACAGTACTTAGACAAACTTCGAAGGCTGCCTCTTAAAATGAAATAGCCCATAATAATCCCAATGAACAACCACTATAACTTTTTTGTCAAAACATCTCACCTACTTACTAATGTTTTTGGGGAAAATTAATTAATTGGATGTGCGAGTGAATATGAAAACACAAATTAATGCAAAATGAAGCACAAAATGCAGCCAGTGCACGATACGACAACATGTGACACGAAAAATATATACACTTCGCCATACGAATGAAGGTTTTGTATATACATTATATGTAAAAACCTGTAAACATGCCACTATTTAATACAAATATATCAATTCAACTTGTGCGACAACTCTATCACAATTCTTACCACGGACGGCAAGCGTATGACTTTTATTTTGTTTGCCATTAAAATTTACGGCAATTTATTCTAATGCTATTTATTGCTATTGCAAAACACCATCACTGTTATACACGGCACACTCATAAACGTTGTTGACACATTCGTTTGTGGGGGAGCTCCTTGAGAATATTTTGTTTGCGACGATTGTTTGCTCGGGCTTTTCGTAGCGCACAAATTACTTCGGAACGGTTTTCGTAGCGGATAAAGATGTGTATAACGCCGTGTCACGACAGACTCGTGGCTCGAGCCACCGCCGCCGTAGCACTGAAACTGAAATATACAACCCCACTGAGCCGCTCCATCGACGTCCGAAGCGGTTTGTCTTTGACGTGACGTTAAATGATAAAAGTTCACGAAATGTATATATGATGGGAACTATGTATGTATGTTGATTATTGTACTCCGTTTGTATTTTGCATTTTTTTTAATAAATATAAACATTTATAATAGGTAATCAGTAACTATATACAAAATTTCATGTTTAATTATATTATTATAGTTGTATTCACTATGTAAATATCCATATGTAAGAGTGTGTGTAAATATCCATACCTATGTAAAATCAGTAAAAGCGTTTTTTATTTAAATTTTAACTATTTCGACTACAATTCGGTAATAGTTTCTCTTGCATTTTTCTTTGAAAAAGTTTTTGGAACATACGATTGTGACATCGCAGGTGCGACTAGCCGAACGGGAACGCGTACTTATTTTAAAAAATAAACCATTTATGTTCTGTTATATCCACTAGCTCCGGGGTTAGTTGTTAATAATTCGTCAATATAGTTATCAACAACGTACGAATGCAATGTTTACTTCTTCAGTTATAATATTTGCTAATATAATTTTTTAGTTCTACATCTTTCTACTATTTTTTACTATGAATGACATAACTACTACCACTAATATTATACTAATATATAAAAAGGGAATAAAAATGATTTTAAAAGTGGTTACTCTTTTTACCCTTATAAGGTAGGTAGAGAGTACAGAGTGCCAAGTATCCGTATTCTTACAGAACCGACATGCTTCTTCTATATTCATCACTCTCTTGATACACGCGCATCGGTACAGCATAGTAGTGGGGGAAATTCGCGTTTGGGGAAAACACTTTGACACAACGAAATCGTAACACTAATCCTGAAGCCGCCGGCAAAGCCAGCAATTGTAGAAACGTGCAAATGTTCGTAATGTCTTTCTCAGAAGTATTAAATTTTCACAATGTTAGCGTTGCTGGAACTTAAGACGGAATAAAAATTAAGCGAGTGCAATGCCAAGCAAATCTTTGTTGTTTATGAAGCATCATTTGAATAAACTTGCCGTTACTAGCTTTCAGTGCGAACATAGAGAGTTTTTAATTAGTTTAGTGCAGAGAGCCACTGTTGTACTTATTGGGCTGTGAAGCGGTTACTGCTATAACATTCGCTTCGGTATGGTTGAGTCGTGTATATTAGGAGCAACCAACACAGGCCTCATTAGTACCAACGCGTCTCTGCCTAGTGTCGACTAGGAGAGATACTAGCTATTATTAAATGTACGAATACTACCATATACTTACCGCTTTTATAGTACTAATGATTCCTACTCATGCAGTATTTTCATTTATTTACATTATTATTACATTTAATTCCATGATAATGATCCTGCGACAATAATCGTGTCTTGTTGGTCGTGTTGGTTGCAAGCGCGACTGCCGATCGGCGTGTTGTTACGTTATGTTATATTACAATTTTATTAATAACGTAACGTAACTTCACGCGTGTAATCCCCGAAGAGGAAGGCAGAGGAATGTAGAACACTCCCTCGTTTCACCGGTTACGTTTACTTCCCATTATGGAATAGGTGGTGATCCTATTGCCATGCATCGGGCACATATTCAGACTCCGAACCACTACTAGAAAATCTAAATTAGAAAATTTTGTAGTTTTCGCCCGGGAATCGAACCCGGGACCTCCCGATCGGCAGTCGCACTTGCAACAAATACGACCAACGAGGCATTTATTAATAACTTATATTAACTAAACTAACTGACATTAACGGTCGTATTCCTGAAATTCTGTTCGAAGTCGGTTGATTATATTTTTTCATTTTACTTAAAAAACATCCAAGAGGTGAAAGTCCATAAAATTTAATCGTAACACTTAAAAGGTTTAAAAAACACGAAAATTCTCATATAATATTTGTTCCTTTTTTTAAATTTTATTTCAGTCTCAAATCTTATATTTTCACTCAAGTGATTCTGCAAAAAAAAAATTGATACCTAACACTTTACAGAAACGTGGTAGCCCTATAAGAGAATGTGAGCTGGCAAATGGAGGTACTCGACGAAAATAACAAAACGAAAACTTTCGTATTCCGCCGATTGTTGACTGGTAGAAAGTGGCATTAGGCATTGAATGAGCCGTTTGTATACAACCTTATTATAAAGGTCACATAAAAAGGACTTACGAATGCAGAGTATTATAGTAAATACAATAAAAAAATTAATCGTTAAAAATCTAATAACACAATGTTATATTACGTAATATTTTTTCGAAGCGGTATACAGAAGAGTGTATTACATTCCCACGTTTAGATTTTCTAGTTGCAGTTCGGAGTCTGGAAATGTGCCCGGTGTATGGCAATAGGCTCACTACATATTCCATAGTGGGACATAAACGCAGCAGCTGAACCGTGGGAGCGTACTACATTCCTCTGCCTACCTCCTCGCTGATTACAGGCTTCATGCTATACCTATAGCTTGCTTTTAAATGAAAATAAATTTGCTTTTATAAATAATTAATAATTACTAATTAAGAATTACTATGTAGTATTGGCCTGGCGTTCTAAGGACTTAGTAACACTGTTGTTGCTATACAGATCACTGTGCCACTGGTGTGGATTCGATTCCCGCGGAACGTTAATGTTAGTATTTTTTCACAAGTATCTGTTCTCCGTTTCACAATAGACGTACAATATGTTTCACACGTCTCTAATTTTCTGCAACGTTTCATGTATGTAATTATGTTTGTAAATATAATACCTATCATAAAACAGTTTTACTGTTGCTGGCTGCCAGAATTCGCACCGTTTGGGGCATGTTCGGGTAAAATTCGGTCACGCAGGTTAGTTCACGATGTTACCTTTAACCGTTATTGCGATACTTTATCGTAAATAAATGGAAATTAATTTTTAAACGCAGACTGTTAAATGTCAGGTTACTTCAGAACCTAGCTGTGGATTGCTGATAAATACTAGACGTCTATTAATATATAGGATATAAAATATAACATCAAAATGTAAAATGAATTCGAAACTATATACATTATATTGTTTATTTTAATGTGTTCCATGTATATTAGTGTATTTAACAATATTTGTTTTAAAAAATCATGTGAAAGAGATTGTGTACAATGACCCTCCTTGTATTTATTTGTTCATTTACGTATGACCATTTTTATGTATGAAAATGTAAGTAAACAAGCCCTTATCATTGCAACGACGCAATATCATGCCTGTAATCCCGGAAAGGGTAGTTAGTGAGCCTATTGCCATATACCGGGCACACATGCAGACTCCGAGCCACTACTAGGAAATCTAAGATAGAGAAATCCAATAGCGCCCTACTCGTGATTTGAACCCAGCACCTCACGATCTGCTGTCGTACTTGCAACCAACAAGACCAACGAGGCAGTCAGACATCATTGTTTGAAACATACATACATTATCTTAAAAAATGATTTAAGACGATATTTTTTCTGAGGAATCTTTAACTACGAGTA
>DWDW01000750.1:0-13401 GCA_018245635.1 Mimoniades versicolor eupheme
CACCAGCTACATATCCAGACTCCAAGCCACTACTAGAAAATCTAAATTAGAAAAATTTAGTAGTGCCCGACCCGAGAATTGAACCTAGGACCACCCGATCGGCAGTCGCACTTGCAACCATCACGACCCACGGGGCAGTTAAAATAAAAAAAAAATTTATTTACAAACAGAGTAACTTGTTTAAAACCGTTCATCGCATCGCCCAGGGCGACCGATATCCGCACTCAACTGTGTACAGCGAATGCTGCATTCGGAACTCTCACATGTCAATGCACATACCATATAGGTACCTAACCAATAAAATTTACATATAAGAAAATTTGAATTAATTTCACCTCCTTTTTATTTATAATGGGTACATACTAAAATGGAGACTGATATAGGAATTTTTTTGTTATGTACATAAAATATGTTATCTCAAAGAGCTAGGCAGAGGAGCGTACTACACTCCCACAGTTCGTCCGTTCGTTCACCAGTTACGTGTAAGTCCCACTATGGAAAAGTTGTGAGTTTACTAACGTTTACTAACAAACTATGGATCGTTAATCTGAAATAATTTATTATTATTATTATCGCCATACACCGGACACATGTTCAGACTCCGAGCCGCTACTTAAAAATCTAAGTTAGAAAAATCAAATAGTGCTCGACCTGTGATTAAAACTCAGGACCTCTCGGTCAGCAGTTACGCTTGCAACCAACACGACCGAGGCAGTTACTCGTAGATTTCTGTGTAAACGCTTATACCTACAATTATTTAAACAAACTCGTCATATTTCAACAGGATTATATTCTAGTTACATGACAGTCCAAATGTGCATTTAACAATACCTAGATGGATACAGGTGTGCCTTACTAAGTACGCCACAGGGATGACTAATCTCAGGGAGTTCGCGAGGGTCGAATGGACAACCTCATCTCGAGTACATGACAGGTAGACGGTGACAGTAATCCTTTGAGGATAAACTGCAATCTCCGAAAAAGCATATGCATATAAAAGTAAACTAGGTCAAGATAATATATGTATTTTTGTCGAGCTTGGATTTTAAGTTGTCTAAGTAGAGGAGAAACAAATATTGACAAGTTAAAACCGATGAAATTCTTAGTGTATGGTAGGTATATCGGGAATCTTGGTATAAGTTGTATCTTGCACAACGGTTGCGATTATAGCGTTTAATTGAATAAGATTTAATAACACTCTGTACAGTCCGTAAATTATTTACACTGTTTGGCTTAGATCGTTTTATCACGATGACAATATCGACACGCTGGAAAAACGAAGACTCGCTGAACGATGAAGGAATGCATCTTGAAAACGCCAACTAAAGTAAGCTAGCCCAAACTTTAATCCAGGTAAGTAAACTATGGACTTAACTTTTCTCATTGAGGAAAATTCATTATGGAACGACAAAAGTTGATAGTGACAATGATGTTAACGAAGTTTAATTACATGGAATCCTATCATAAATATGTTGGCGTTTGGGAAAGCCGGTCATCAGTCATTGTGAGCGTAAGAGAAGCACTTTATCCTTTAATCAACTTAGGTATACATATCTTCACGCCACGTCACTCACGGAGTAGGCAGAGAGCACCAACTACCAAATATCTCCATCCTTACAGACCTGCCGCGCTTCTTCTATATTCATCACTCTCTTCCTTCAAGCACGCCGGTTTCCAAAACTTCTGACTGCCTCATGAGCCAGTATCTGGCCTATTTGTACAAAATAAACAAGTATTGGGCTCCCTCGGTGGCTGTGTCCATCAACGTTATAAGTAATCAAGTGACAGTTTAACAATCGTGACAAAAGATACCGCATACGTCATTATACTGTAGACTTTCAGCCTGACTTTCAGACTGGTCAGCATAATCAATTTCGCCGCAAAATCAAGCCGAAGGAATGAGTCAAAACAAGTGAGCCCGATGAAGTACACTTCCACATCTTGTATAGTTTCGTATCAAATGCGTCACGTTGGACGAAGACAAAAGTGGAATCGGGTGTTGTCATCTCTTTTGTGTTTTAAAACTAGATGGCGCTGCTCACCGAGCCTCGTTAAATACAACGTACAATACGTCTTACTATTCATAATTTATCAAGACTGCAGATGCTGATATGAAGTCCACTTAACATTTCAAGCTTTTTAGTAATTTAAGGAAAACCTACATAGTTTAAATCGAATTGTTAAACTGATCGATTAAGCGGCGGAACGAGTAGGTTAATACACACAAAACATAGTACGGTACATAGATATTATTTTTAACTAGCTTTTTTTTTGTCCTTCGGTATGTTTACGTTGTCTTCGTTGGTCGTGTTTGTGACTGCCTCGTTGGTCGTGTTTGTTGCAAGTACGACTGCCGATCGGGAGGTTCGATTCCCGGGTCGAAAACTACAAAATTTTCTAATTTAGATTTTCTAGTAGTGGGTCGGAGTTTGCATATGTGCCCGATGCATAGCAATAGGCTCGACACCTATTCCATAGTGGGTCGTAAACGTAACCGGTGAAACGTGGGAGTGTTCTGCATTCCTCTGCCTACCTCTTCGGAGATTGCAGGCGTGAAGTTACGTTTCATGTTTACCTTTAATTGCTCGTTCTGTGGACTTACATAGTTTCGAGTACGAACTCTAGCAATAAAGTACACTCTAGTAATAAGTTACTCAAACACTTATTATATCAACCATACGAGTGATCCTAACAGCACCGAAGAACAATCTTCAGACAGCAACAAACAACAGGTCGCCTCACAATTATTATTAGTGTGCAAGTAAAAGAGGCAATGGGCAGGCCTCATCGCTCGAACAACCGATAGCCGATGGGGAAGAAAGATCGAGTGGCGCTCGAACCAGGTGCTCTGACGACCTGAAGAAGACAGCAGGATACTGCTGGAGTGGGAGCAGTGGGGCCGATTGTGGGAGGCCTATGTTCAGCGGTGGACCTCCAAAGCCTGATAATGATGATGATGGATGATAATGAATGTTGGTCCACGGTCCAACAAGAGCGGGTGTATACATATAAACATCAATTGTACCCATGTTGGCAGGAAAGGACCGAAACTGATTTACTTGAAAATAACGCGCACCCGGCGAGTAAGTGGTGCTGGCCATGTCGCGATGCGAGCAGGAATGGAGTCGGTTGAGAGTAAAGCCATAAAATGTTCATTATAAACTTGGCGAGCCCCTCTGCGCCGTACCCGAGTGTTCTTGACCTGGAAATTATTATTATTATACCAAGCGTCCCAGTTCCTTCACGGGACAGGCAGAGAGCATTACTTAGAGATTGTTTTAGACAGAACACACCAGCACGCGAGCCGCGACGCGTGACTCCCCGCCGCTAAGTGGCATGTAAACGTAAAGTAACTTCACGCCTGTAATCCCCGAGGAGGTAGACAGAGGAATGTAGAACATTCCCACGTTTCACCAGTTACTTTTTAAGTCCCACGATGGAATAGGTGGTGAGCATATTGCCATATACCGGGCACTTATCTAGACTCATATTTCATAGTAGTATTCATATTTCCCGAAATTTGTGCATCATGTTGCGATATTGGAGGTTTGGGATATTCTAATGTAGCGTATTGTGTTTCTCAAGGAACTAATTAGCTATCCAATAATTTCACGGCATACGATAGGTACACATACGTATTACTGTTCATGTGCTTATACACACTGAGTCTACTTGTAGCGTCGATACAGTCATACAGTCGGCACAGTCCACCTTATGCCGAAGTGCGTACGTGGGAACATTGAGGGCTCGCGGCCGCGAGTGATACGTGGCGATGGTAGCAATGTTGTTGTCGCATATGGCAGAGTTGACGCGCACCGCGACGACGGATGGGTTCACTTGAAATGTACCAAGTGTGTTGGTTTAATGAAATGTACACTTGATCGAGTTATGCACATACATTGTGAAACAGTGACGAGTACGCGCAGGAATAATGTTATTATATAATTTTGTACAAGCGCGTTTAATTTAAATTTCGCGTTGAAAGGGCCGTTCGTAGAATTTAGAAATGCTTTTGGGGTGAAGCTTCGCACATAATGTTTAAATAACGTCTTTTCAGATTATCTAATATCGGATTATTGGAAACTCTTGGAATATTTTAATCGTTACCAGTGACCTGTCTGTTTGCCACATCATCGTGGACAGATTTCGCCAGAGCTACGTACACCATGAGAGCTGGTACGGCAAATAAGAAGAATTTAGAAATTAATGTCAATATTCATATCTCCACTAAGCCTCCTTCGTGGTCTCATACAATTTGCCAGCGCCCTGTCAACAGTCGCCGATCGAGCGCCGCGCCGCCCCCTTGCGTCCTCGACGATTACTTCCAAGTCGTCGCTCCGTCCACGTCACTGCCTCGATATGCATAATTGTTTAATACATTGCTACGTTACTCTGCCACAAAACAGGCCATCTTTATGAATCTGCATATTTGCGCACACTATGTCATTATAATGTAAGAGGAGCATGTGCCCGTATGTGGTATTCAACTTTTGTTACATACATTTAAACGTGCCTAGCACGGCAGTAAACTGACGGTATGTGTACAGCTTCCATCTATGTGGTTGTATTTGTTGAGATCTGTCTATTGTGTCACTACTGCCTAGGGCTAAGCTTCGTTTCGCAACAGTTTATCTGCCCCCTACATCACTTAAACCGATACAAATTATTCCAGACATCGCGGTCCACAAGCAAGGATGTCACTCCTGGAGGTAAAACTTGAATTAGACGTTTCTTTTATTTCACGAACTAACCAACGTATGTGTGCCGAGCATCAGTTACGCTCGTTCCAGTTTTGATGTCAATATTCAAAGGCCATAATTGTACTAGTCTTCTAAAAAATAAATGTATTCATATGACACAACAATCTAATTATAGAGATATAGGATGAGTCCCTTACGGGGTACACAAAATTGCAACAATATAATAAAATACAATTACAGAGGTACGTTATGTTTAAAAACACACGTTACAGAACTACTAAGCAATACTAAGGGAACATGGTAACTTATACTAACATCATAAATGCTATCGCGTGAAAACGAAGCTATTGAAGGGATTTTTGGTGTGGACGTAGTTGGACCGTTGAACAGTGATATGGGCTACTTTTTATTGCGAAGATCACCTCATTTCCCTCCGAAGACACGTCAGTTGGCATAATGACTGTCCATGAGTCTTATTACCATAGGCCGGCACGTTGCGGCGAGAACCCATACATATCAATATCAGTAATAGCACACAACAAAAATATTCAAAAAGTCTGTGCTTAAGTACTGTAAACGATCTATCTGCGATTACATTCAAAAGGGGCGGGTGAAACCGTGTGACATAGCTAGTAAGAAATAAAAATCATTTTTTATTCAGTTCGTCGTTATACTTAATATGTACATAAACGTCGACATATGATATATGATACAAAGGTAATATTATAATATCACGGTCCACATCAATTTAACTTCACAACTAAATTTTGAACCTACGGCATCTGGAATACTGGTGATATTCCTATACGGTTCATGCCGAGTTAGTATTTTTAATCGGTTTTAATCAGGGGCTCTTTCGCAGAGAGTTTTGTGAAGGGTGCGCTCGGAAATTTATTTTTACAAATATCCAATTGTTGCCTGTCCGTCAAATATTTCGATAACAGAACTGTCAGAATCTGTCAATGATCGATGTGAAAGGTTTGATTCAAGAAAAGCGATTTCATTATACAACATTCTGAATGAAGTTTAGGTGAATATATATCTGCTTATTTTGGTTTCTGAATAGACAGAAGCAATTTGCCGATTCGCATCAACGATCACCCCCAATTTTATTAGACTTCGTAAAAGTTCATCGGCACTAAATCTTATCTGTACATGATATAGGGATTAATAACTCCAGAGACAACCCACGGCCTGCCTTCGAAGACCGATACGAATCAATAAACAAAATCACAAGCGCCGGAAATCCGAGCGGAGTCCGAGA
Organism: Mimoniades versicolor eupheme; assembly: GCA_018245635.1. NCBI lineage: Eukaryota > Metazoa > Arthropoda > Insecta > Lepidoptera > Hesperiidae > Mimoniades > Mimoniades versicolor. The sequence continues at coordinate 5,965 of DWDW01000750.1, forward strand.
TGCATTTCCATCTTTCACCGTCTTCACCCTCCTAATATTATCCCTAAAGTTCTCTCCCTTCACCCGTAAGTGCAAGAGGGAAGGAAAATATTTAGAGCGCGTGCGCGGATCAACCCCTCATGAAGCGTTGGAGAAGGTTTATAGTTCGGAGTTCGAGATCCTGGTGCGTTGCCGGGGAAGCGAAACATTCCTCCGTGGACCGTCCGCGGAGGCGGTGGTCCCGCTCTCTCATCTCCTAGTCACTCTCTTCAGATCCTTACCGCTTACATTACGTCACTTCCATCTCCTAGGACTTCATTTTTTTTCCAAAACTTGTTTCTCTTAAAGCTCTTTAGCTTTAAATTAATTTAGCAGTTCAAACTTCCTGATAATACACATCAAACCTTTCAAATAGCGAGAGCTAAAAGGTAACCAGGAAGTGAGAGAGCGAGAAGGAAGTTGAGTATTTTTTAAAGTGGGAACGAGAAGCCGCGATGACTGCCCGTTCTTGGTTGCGGTAAGTGCCACTTGTAAAGCCACGTGTTCGAACTTTCAGTTTCAGGCGCCGCTCTTCCATTATATCATTCACATCTATTGTTGTTCTAAGCGCTTTTTAGTTCTTTCTTTACTTTTAATTTTAACATTAGTTTTGTTTGTTGTACCCGTTCCTGTTTAGATATTGTGAATTGTTCCTAGGACCATCGTGTAAGCGAAAAGTTATTCTTTAGAGTATCATGTACGCGGAAGCTCTAGACGATGATAAAATGTTTTTGAGACACCTGAGCTAAAAAAAAATATTTTATGTAATGCATTGATAAAGCTTTGAGCAGTTATATTAACAATAAAGAAATCCTCATTTATTAACCGTTTGATACACGTGGCTCGTTCCTTTACCTCTACAGGAGTATCTTAGGGTTGAGGACGAATAAAGATTTTAAATATATTAGATTTACACTCAAGTGCTATAGGCTCAGTAACATATTAATAAAATCATGGTTTTTATCACATTTTATTTTACTGCCTTATTCATTGAAATTTGCTTGTTTTATTTGTGCCACACTAGCTGGTGTGTCATCTCCATAGTCGTTGTGCTCTTTAATCAACCCTCTCGCAGCCTCTCATAAATTAGTATCATTTGTTAATTCACAAACATCGTTTGATGGCCTGTGATTATACTTCGTTAGAGTTCTTTTGAGGTCAATTGTTGGACGTCCCGCAGGATTAGGGGAGGCGCATTCATGTTTGTCGTTTGTATATTTTATCAGATCGTGATGTTCTCGTAAGTTCATTGAATTGGCTACGATGTCATAGATTTTCGATGAATCGTATCGTATTAAATTTGTTTATTTAGTTAGTTTTTACGCTTGTTATATTTATGAGTTTTTCATTTACAAGAATTCATTTCAAAGTATATTTTAATTTAGTAAATACTTCAGTTTAGTGAATTTGTTTATATATTTTTTTAAGAAAGTACGCAGCTTGCATGCTGATTATAGCACGTACATATGTATGTTAATGAACATTATTGTAGTTGTTAAACTTATGTTCATGGTAACCTATTTATGATGTTTTAAGGTAACTAAAGAGCACCCTGCGGCAGCCGTCCCAAGTTCTGTGTCCGTATATTTGAGTCTATTTTTTACACTCTCTAGACTTTTAAAGTTACTATCACTAATAGAGCTTTATGCTATTACTTGCATAAGGTGCTGAAATAACTATGCTGTATCCTTTTTGATAATAACGTCTCCTCGCTTGGTTAGTCCATTTTTTACAACCCCGGGGGTCCATACATTTCGTCCCCTGTTGCGATGATCGCTCTGACGGCCTACTGCATTAGTTGATTGATCGCCTCTGACAGGCTCTGTTGAGGGTGCAAGATTAATTCTGTTTACCATTTACTGCCATATTGTTTGGTTTTGTGACTTGCTAATTGTTTCTTGTCAATTATCGTTAAATTGGGTTTGCTGATTCAATTTAAATATCCTGGATAGTATCATAAGTTATTTAATATATTTTTTTTTATTTATCCAGACGCATAAGAACTCGTCGAATACGTAAAGTTTTGTTTCGACCCTTTTATCGTTCTAGTAGTGGAATATAGGTCTCCTCTCAGAATGAGAGGATTCAGGCCATAGTTTGCCACGCTGGCCAAGTGCGGGTGTGCAGATGCTACATTTAATTTACACATTTATTTTTAATCTTTATAAAGCTTTTAATCTGCAAAGTTATTGTTTTATTATCTGTATTTTGTTTAAAAAAAACTATGAGTGACGCTAAAACAAGTCATGGGCCATGGACATTATATTAGTAATAATCTCAAAAATGTGTTCAAATTCGTCATTATTAATTTTACAAATCCGAAATTGCTTAACAGCCTATTTGGGGGCATTATTTATAATATTGATTTGACTTACGGGTCTGCCGGGGCGACCCTAATAACACAATGCCTTATATTATGTTAAAATCGCTAACGTCCTTAACACCCTCGTCCGTTGTACACTCGAACGTCCTCTAATTCCCTTATAGATAATACTATCAGATTTCCTCCGGACATTGTGACAACTACCGGAACTGTTTCGAATGATCACTCTATAAATATTATTTTCCGCATATCCCACGGAATGTCGCGCGCACACATTTTTATCACAACTACATCGTCGTACTTTAATCAATATTTTTGTTATCAGCTTGTGGTTTTGCTTCTTGGTTGCACTGAATTAATTTTAGATACGAGATTATTAGATGTTTTTAAATTCGAAATCGTATCTCAATGACCGATAACAACTGCTTTCTCTGATTTTAGCTCGTTTAGAAAATGTCGAGATGTTAAGATTTCTGGCTCCAATTATTATTACGGATCACGTACACGTGAAAAATTTCACACTCATTTCATAGCTGCAAGTGTGTGTGTGTGCGTGTGTGTGTGTGTGAGTGTCAGTGTGGAGCGAGATGGGTGAAGCCTCCTCCGGCGCCAGACACGGCGGCGCCTGAGTCTATTGATCCTCGCTCGGCGCCGCGGCGGCCGCGCGCAAGCGCTCATCTTGTTTGTTCATCGAAATTGATTTCTTTTGTTAGTTGCGTTCTGTAAGCTTCGTAGCCTTTCAGTTTAATTACAATTTTTTACAAGAACAGTTCAAGACGATCGGCTTCTGAATAGTTCGCAGACTACATACGTACTTTGAGATGTTCTACAATTTTTTTGGCACTTCTATATTTTTACTCCTTTGATCCTTTTTTGGATTAATGTTTATTTGGTGGTCATCATGATCTGGTGATACTTAACGACTGTCGACGAATGGTAAGTCTGATGAGTTTCTTCATGGTGCAGCCTGACCGAGTGGTAACTGCGCGCGTGTCACGATCGCTTTGCCAGCCCTCGAATCTTCACTAAACTTAGAATATTTTGAACATCGGTCATTCCCCATAGCGAGAAGGCACGGCGCAGCGCAGAGAATGCAGTGGCTTCTTTATCTTCATCTTGTATGTACCTATATCTACAACATCCTATTTTCTATCGCACTGCGCGTATTTTTTCTGTCTCGAGATAAAATTACCCGTGAAATAAAATATCTTCCCCTAATCTACCGACTTCTTGAAAGAAAGTTAATAGATAATACACAAATAGCTGAAACATAATACCATAATTGATTTAGCCATATTGTGTCTCAGTGTCGTCACACGATATGTGACGAAAGGGTTGTTGGCTTGTATGCCGGCGCGCCGTGAAATGTCTTTTGTTCTATTGTTATAAGGCAAAAGGGGGTGATGTCATCGAAGACGTGGCTTTATGAAAAGAAATCAATATGACTCTATTTGACTATGATATTTTATAAGATTAATATTGTCCCTATTATAATTAGGAAACCAATCTAGACATAGCTTTATATTAAAATCTCCTTTTGGTTATCATTATGTCTTTAAATGTTCATGTGCGCGTTAGGCACCAAGTTCGGTTCGATTAGAAAGATTTATACATGGTTCATTAGGATTTCTTTAATTTTCAGTATTGAACTTAATTATCACTTGTCAGGAAGTCCAGATTAAACCGTTATCAACAAAGAAGATTTAAACACACGCAGATTTAAATACAGAGCATTTCAACGCAACATTACGCCTATATTCCGAGAAGGCATAGACAGTGGAATGTAGAACAGTGCGATGTTACATTTACTTCCCATTATGAAATAGGTGGTGAGCCTATCGCTCTACACCGGGCACATATCCAGACTCCGAACCACTACTAGAAAATCAAAGTTAGAAAAATCCAATAGAGTCCGACCTGGGATTTGAACCCAGGAGCTACCGATCGGCAGTCGCACTTGCGACCAACATGACCAACGAGGAAGCAAGACAAAAAAGAACATTTAATTGAAAGCAAATTCTTTTTGTTTTCAAATCATCTGAAATAACCCAATTTCGGCCGGTCTCTCGGTGAGATAATTGACGTGTTGCGCATAAATTAATGTAAACTCTACAAGTACAATATAAAGTTCAATTTCTTGTGGTTACATGCTAGGTGAACTGTCAGTCTAATTTAAATTCTATCTGGTAACGGTATAGAGTCGATTTGAGCTTGTTCCGCGTGGAGTTGGCACCGCGCGGCTATTAAGTAGTTTCGGCCCACATTTTCCGCAAGCCAGCGACGCGACCGACTCTTCGGCGCCGCCGAAAGTTCCCTGCACACTATCCTTTTGTCGCGACTTTGTTCCTATATACATATGTGAAATGTAATCCCATTTATGAAACATTTATTATTACTATTACAGCATTACGTTAGATTTGTTACGGGGTAGGCAGGCAGATTGCGTCGTGTGCCTTGTATGTGTATCTTTACAGTTAGATATATTTAAGAAGGCGCACGACAGCTCTGTAGAGATAAGGCTTGTCGGTGCTCGCTGTCTACCCCGTAAACGGCCGTCTGTTCAACTACTGACCACGCTCTGCGTGTTCTTAGTTTCATGTTACTTTTCAAGTTGGCAGATCGTCTCATCGTAACTTTGACCAATAATACAGTGTAGTTCTAACGTGTTCGTTTCCCAGTGGGTAATGATTTAATAATAGTAGACTAGGTTCGCGTCGGCGGCTCGCTGCGGCGCCGCGCGCGCCTGCTCGTGGCGCTCGGCATTCACTCTCTGGCCTAACACACTTCTGCACTCCGAATATACCTGTACTTGAACTTACCAATTCTTGTAGCAATCTTCTATGTATTGTCTGGACAATTTCTTGTGCTACATTTAGGTATTATGTTATTGTTATATAATTATCATATCTTCACGGCGAATCCCTTACGGGGTAGGCAGGAAGCCCGGGCATCGTTTGCGTATTACATCACCAAAAGTCATCTAATACGATGAAAAGTGTTTCGAATTTCTAAAATGTTTTCTCGTACTGAATGACAATAACCAGATAAATGTCTTCATTGAGGAAATTATGTCGTTAGTCGGAGATTCAATTGTCTTTTTCAGAAACTGCACCACATTCTTTCTTAATTAAATTGCTTCTTCGTGAATTTAATGAATGTTTAAAGGTTTCATTTTAATTTACGTAATAAATGCATGATATGAATGCACGCTGCCCCGCGCTGCTCCGCGGCGGCCGTACAGGGCGATCGCAACGGCGTCTTCGTGGTTCCAACACGGGCTTCCGGTTGTACGTTGATGTCCGTCAACCCCGCCGCGCCGGCTCGAGATCCGAGCTTCCGCATCGTAGCTGTACACATGTAAAATCGGGTCAAGCGGACTCAGAGCCGAGAGGTCGGTGTTGGCGCGTAGGGAACACGTAGGGAGCGCGTAGGGAGTACGTCGCGAGCGTCGGAGGCTAATGGCGACACGTGTGAATTTCTGTTAGGAGCTTTATTCTTTATCTTTGAAATTGAAATGTTCATCTCGGTTGTTTCGTCTCCGGGCCGAGCGCTCTCTGCCCGCTGTATATTAAATATTGTAATGTGGAGCACCTATGGTTGCTACGCCCCTATGCACTTTCATAGTACAGCGGAGTGGTCTAGATTACGAAACTTATACGAGAGCAATAAACGGTATAGAACTGATGTACAGTCAGCAAACAGAGGAGCGTAGTACGCTCCTCCGTATCACCAACTGGCAGTGTGCGAGTACTACTCGTGCACGTAGACGGAACTAGACTTACGTCCCACTGTGGAACACGTGGTGAGCCTGTCCCCGTACCCCGCCCACTAGATTCTGAGTCAATTCGACAGCCACGCTTGCATTATTTATTATTGTTCGTTATACGAGTATGTTTAATGACATGTAAGGAAATATATTCTATTTTGTTCGATTATTAAAAAACATGTTTCGATCGGACGATCGAAACATGTTTTTCAGCCATAACCGAACTTTTGGCTTTGGTCTTAGCTTCGGCCGAAACCGAAACCGAAACTTAACATATATGTATATGTAAAATTTTTATTACATGCTACAATCTATTATAATATATGTATTTATTTGTATATTCATACAGACCGTACATGGTGTTAAATAAAATGAAACAAATTAATAAAAAAAGTTAGTAGCAAATATGATTGAGTTATAATTTTTTATTATTACGTCTTACATAGAGTAAATTTAAGAAAAAAAACAAAATATAGTTCGACTTAAACATAATCTCGAGACTAATTAAATATTGACTTCGCGGATATGAGGCGGCGGATAGGAGGCGGCGCACTATACGCGAAGGTTGGGCTTCGACCAAATTTAGCTGAAACCGAAACTTAGGCTGAAACTTGATTTTTTGACCGAATCTGGCCGAAACCGAAACACATAATCATCAGGCCATTTCCTTTTGCTGCTGGATTTCTCCAATAGCACGCTACTAGTGATAATAATAATGTCCGGGGTCCTGTTCACACGTCATGGTGTGGTAACCCGACGGCTGATAAACAGAAGTATATGTACATATGAATATATACGTAAACAGATATTTTTTTTATTTTCATACCCACGCACAGAACAAGTACTTGTGCTCTACACAAATATTTATTCTGGGCGGGAACGGAACACACGACCCCCGGGCGCAACGTTCGGGTTTACTAGCCTAACCTACCGCACCGACGGGCAACATCACATTTTATTTTATTGTAGACATCAGTTTGCATATTAAACAAATGGTGGCTCTGTCTGCCTCCGGACAAGTGACAATTTTTTTTAAAGTTTTCGTCTTCATCAAACCCTTGTATGGTTCGACTGTCGGGCGCGAGTCCCGCCTGAGGACGAGAAGGGATTTCATGTTATTTCCATCGTTCGGTACCTTTTGTCTGCCGCCCAATACGCTGGCGACGGCCCGACGCGGACATGCCACGATACACTGATGGGCGGTGTGACACGAGAGGAACAGTGCGAGAGTCCACGACCAAAACCATCTATCATAAGCAATACGGCCGATATTGGAATGTACATAGATTTTATAATTTTATGACGAATAAGTTGGTTTTCAGACATTTTG
>DWDW01000751.1:0-13399 GCA_018245635.1 Mimoniades versicolor eupheme
TGTGGGTTCGATCGCCACCCGGAAGATTAGGCTGATGGGTATGAGAAACTGTTCTAGGTCCAGATGTTCAATGTGTTTAGGAATTTATTTTGTATTATTATAAGGAACAATGATAAGCTAGACATATATTATTGGCTGATAAAAATGCGTCTAGTAAATTATATGGAACCTATTTGAGTGCCACTGACTTCACCCAACAGTGGGACAGCACCAACTTATAAAACATAGTTAAACATTTCTCTCAATGATTTTCTGGTTTTACATGCCAATTGAAAAATAGAGACAGCATACTGGATCTAGATTCTTTCTTTTTATGATTTTATTATCAATATAATGTAAGCTATACTGCTATGTTTAAAGAAATCGAAAAAAACTAAAACAAAGTAATGAGCAAATTCTCCAAGTTTCTTCCTCTTTGGTCGTCTTGGTTACAAGCACGTCTGCCGATCGAGAGATCTTGGGTTCAAATCCCGGTTCAAGCACTAATAGATTTTTCTAACTTAGATTTTCTAGTAGTGGCTCGGAGTGTAGATCCGTGTCCGGTGTATGGCAATAGGCTCACCGCCCATTCCAAAGTGGGTAAACGTAACTGATGTAACGTCGAAATGTACTACACTCCTCTGCCCGTTTCGTCGTCGATTATCGGCGTGATCTGTCTGTTCCAATTTCTCCAAGTTCTAACTTGAGCTCGCATTTCGACCTCAACGTACCGAAAATGTACACTTAATTTCATGTACACAATAAGGACGCCGCTATCTGCGTCAAGTTCCACACGGAGCGCGAGCGCAACCCGGACAAGTTCAGCTCCCGGATGAAGAACAAGCTGTGGTACTTCGAGTTCGCGACGTCCGAGCAGTTCGCCGCCAGCTGCAAGAACCTGCACGAGAACATCGACCTCGTGGTCTGTGTCATTCACAAGTATTCGTTTAAAAAAATCTATATAGTAATGTTAACGTTATAATACCGACTATGAATAATGCTCTCTGTGAGTATTTACAATGCTTGTATATATTTTCTAACATTTCCAGTGCGACGGCTCATCCTTAGAACTGAACAAAGGGCCGGCACTGCAGGGGGTTGCGTTGCTGAACATCCCCTACGCGCACGGCGGATCCAACCTGTGGGGGGCCAGCGGCGCCCACAGGCGGGGGCGCTTCCCTAATGCTCAACAAGGTAACGTTTAATGACCAAGTTTAGACCGAGCGTTCAAGTCACAGAGGAATTAAAACGTATTTGGCATTTCCTTTGCAGATATTGGAGATAAGCTGATAGAAGTGATAGGTCTAGAGAACTGCTTGCATATGGGACAAGTGAGAACTGGTGAGTGGACGGTTTTTACATACGCAAATAGACAGACATACAGACAGACGGACAGGCAGAAACACAGGCAGGCAGACCAATAACGTTTTTATGGTATACTTGTTTTGTTTCGCACTATAACTGGCCCGTAGACGGGTGACAAAAAGGCAGGCCGCAGATGTTCTGCGGAAACACGAGCGCTGTGGCACATTCTGGAACAGGCTTACTTCAGGCAGCGAAACAGTGCGTGTTAATGTGGTAATGCTGATGATGGGCATTAACACTGCATAAAATCAGCACTTTCCTCATTTACTATTTACGTATGTATATATATATGAATGTGTGTATGAATGTATGTGTGTATGTATGTATGGACGTACGTACCGTTGCCGTGACGGTGTGCGCGCAGGGCTGCGCGCGTCGGGCCGGCGCCTGGCGCAGTGCCGCTCCATCACCGTCACCACCAAGCGCATGTTCCCGATGCAAATCGACGGCGAGCCCTGGATGCAACCACCTTGCAAGGTACATTTGTTCGCAATTTCCTAAAACTAACCGAATTTGAAACGGAATCTTCTGTGTTCGGGTCATGTTAGGAACAAGTGAACTTATTATTATCTATTCTATACAACACTTGTACACCTCGATGCAATATACAAGTAGTGCCATCTGTTGACGGACACGTGTACTACTGTAGTGGTAATGTACAAAAAAAATTAGTTTCTATACCGTTTAACGCATCTATGCACTCCTCAACAGCTGGAGAGCAGGATTTAAATGTCACCTTACTCTTATTTAGAAGATTTATAACCTGTGATAATAATAGGCTCACCACCTATTCGATAGTGGGACGTAACCGTAACTGGTGGAACGTGGGAGTGTGCTACACTCCTCTGCCTTCCTCTTTAGGGTTTACACGCGTGATGTTACGTTTTATAGCCTATGATTACAATAACTGACTCGGCAATTTTTGTGCAGGACGTCCAGAACTCGCACTCTGGTATTTCTTAGCTGAACTTTTCTAATATAAATTTACAAAAGGATATCATAATGAAAAAATGTCATTTTTTCCAGATAACTATTACCCACAAAAATCAAGTACCAATGTTGATGGGTCCAGCGCCAGAAAAGGGAAGAGGGTTCTTTAAACTCTTCAGTCACTGCTAGTCTGTCTAACTCACTCATTCCAAATAGTTTTATTTTAGCAAAAGAGATAGATGTATTATTCTTTGTGTGAATTTACGTTTTGGTGTATGTGAGAAATGTTAAGATTTATAGATAGCATAATTTTATTTTTTCATTAATTTTCATATAAATAAAGGGTCGAAGCATCAAATCTAAGCTCGGTCCCATTTTTAATTTATATTTTATATAATCACTCAGTTTACAACATTACAATTATTTTTTTATATTTGCATTTTATTTTTGTAATTTGAAATTAGGGATTAATAAAGCAGTTTTATTGTGCATTTTTAATACTTTTTGTTGTCACGGCGCTAAAAGTTTTAACGCGATAACTGTGTGATAGTGAGTAATGCCACGAACAGATGTAGGACGGAGAAATCAACATCAAACGCGTGTTACACAGAATATAATATACGATTTCAAACTAATATGTAGCTATTCAGGCTAGATTGACTTCATTCCTTCAATAGACATTAGAAAATACGAATGTTCCAGACGATCATCAAGCATTAGTTTTGTGAAAACTGTATACATAAATGTAATAAGGAAGTTATGACGTCATGGCCATTTTGTTCTGGCATTTTAAATCGTGGATTGTTTGATCTGTTGCATGAGTTACATCCAGGGGATGTCAACTAAATGTATATCAACAATCGTAAATTATATGAATACTCTTAACCAACGAGTCTCCTGAGCGAAGGTTGATCAGCTTGAAATCTTACAAAGCTGTTGAGATATGACAACGCACTTTGATAAAATTCGATTCTATAATGTGTTTGATACAGAATAAGGAGTGTACCAATAATCGTACGTCCATTTTGAGAAATTATACGAATAATACTCAACATAATATTTTCTGTACATAGCATTTGCATTTATCATATAAAGTATTGATATTTATACCTAATATGCTTTTCGGTTTCTGCATTCACATCTATTCTAATCATCAAATTCCTAGTCTTATCTCTATTGTCATCATAAATATAAGTTTGCGTTAAAAAAAATTCAACATTGTGTACATATTATTTCAATCTGAATTATAATGTTAGATACTAATATCAGAATAATATCACAATTGAATATATATGGAAATATGTGGGTGCGGCGTAATAACACAACATATATACATATGTATGTAAAGCATGTTAATGATTCGTTTACACGTGGTCATTAGACGAGATCTCTGTTGACTCTGTGTGCATGGAGTCAATCCTTTTCAATAGTGTCTTGAAATCATCGATAAAATGGTTTTTATATTCCCTCGCCATTTAGTAATATTTGTTGATAGATTAGCTCGTCGGCCGATAGAAAACAATCGATGGCACATGTCAAAAATAACTTATTTCTACCTAAGTACCTATAATATGCTACAGATATTAAGTCGTCTTGATTACTAACACTGGCCACATCAGTAAAATTACCCCTTTATTTCTTGTATAAAAAAAAATTGTATTCGACAATAAAGAAGAATGATATGCGGAGTGGAGTAATGTTTCCCGCGTATTTGAGCCGAGGTAAATATGTACTACCATTAGCGAATATTGTTCGAAGCAAACCAAATAGTCATTCCTTGATCAATAGAGGGACGTTCGGAAACGCTCACTGACTTGTACCACATCATTTAACTGCCCTTGTCTTGTCAACTTCCCATAATACACCATATGCCGTAATATAAGTAGAAAGAATGTGTATAAATTGAATAATTTCCCGCTCAAACATAATCCGAATGTACGGTGTAACCATCATTTGTCACTATTGTCAAAAAAAGTTTCTAAACATAATTTTGCTTTTATTCCAATTTATGTGGCTTAAAAAATGAAAGCATTAAACCATAGCTTTATGTTACCCCGATTCCCCACAGAGGTGGACAGAAACGAAGGATTTCCATCTGTTGCTGTCATGCCAAACTTCTTTCCCTTCTTCGGCTTCCATCGACAGCGTTGTACCTCGTCGCCTAGTACCGATACTCATGACCTGATCTTTCTGCAGACTGCTCCTATATGATAGTCACATCGACGCATATGTCAACCTCCTCCAATTCTGCCACCCGCATTCACAAATCTCTTTTGTAATTCTACTACTTATTATTCGTTCTTTGTAAATGTCCAAAAAGCACATCTTTCTTAATCCTTCATATTTTAATCATCTATCTTTCTCTTTCTATATATTAATCTTATAATGCAAATATATATATGTTGTTGATGTCTATGTACCAATGAAAAATAAACAGCGAGTTTAATAGAATAAATCTGTGTGTAAACGTACAATATTTGTAGATGTGTGTAAATCAGGTACACACAATTTGCTAAGTGAATGTACCTACGCGTTTAGATGTGTTCGTAGTAAAATAAATGTTTACAAACGAATTAAATGTAATGTAATGTATCGCACGTTTAGAAATAGATAACGATCAAATCAAATGGAATGAAATAAAGTGTTGTTGGAAATAAAATGTTAATGTAATGTTAATTAAATTACGTTACATGTGTTCATCTGGATAAAGCGACACCTCGATTGTTTATTATCACTTTATTACAGTAATAATGTTTCTCAATGACAGTAACAATGACGTGAAATCTTGACAATTAAAATGGCTACTGCAAAACGAAAAAACGAATTTTCAACGTTACTTATCTTTGTTCAACGCCATCTATATAGACGAGACACGTATAAAGTAAGATCCGTATATTTTGATCATACTTTGCGCGGAAAATAATTATCAATCTACAAATGTTTTTATTTTTATTTTTTAACTGGTAACATAAAAACCATCGCAATATTAACTGTCAAGTATTTTTGTTTTTACACAGTTTACAATGACATAGCATAATTTCTTGAATTATTGAATTGGCGGGTAATTTCCTAAGGTTGTCTATTATTGAATGTGCGATATTAACTTTACACAAACGGCAACGATCTCCGTGTATTGTTAAATGTAACATGTTTGTTATTGAATGTTTTATTGTATTATAGATATAGGATAGATTTTAGACGATAATAAATTATTGTTGTTATGAGATATAGGTACCTACTGCAGGCGACTTGGGAATATGTTCTTAGGAAAAATGATTTATGAATTTCTCACATTGTTATATTAGTTATTTTTTGAGTATAAAATATTTAGAGTTTAATACTGGAAATAATACTTTTATTAGGCCATTCGTAAAATATGTTTATGAAAAGGTGGGAGGGTCTTCGACTAGCATGATACTCGTAGTATGAGACCTGACTGGGAGATCTAAGGAAACGAGACTTCTGCGCTTAACAACTCTTTTTTACTTTTATGTTTCTCCTCATTTTATTTACCGATTCTGTCCTAATTTTTTTATTTCTAAATAAATAGTTTTCAAATTCATTGTTTAAAGTTATCTTTTCTTATCTCTTTGTTCCTTAATTATTATTTTAATTAATTGGTAAGCTGCACGTAAAGTCCAGTCTTGTCCTGTTACATTTCTTAGAGATTTTTAATGATGTATTTTATGCATAGTAGTTTATACTCGAATATCATGATTTTTTTATTTATTTCGAATTAAATGCTCGTAATTTTAAATAAGAAATATTCTAGTTGTCTGAAATTTTGTTCGTAACGTGTTAATGTTATTATCAAAATTAGTAATTAAGTATTATCAAAATAATAATTGTTGCTATAGATTAATAAATGTCAGAAAAAAACTGTGTTGTGTAATGCGCTTGGTGTCGCGTATTGTTTTTAAACAACCGCCGAATTTCAAAATGACGCATTTTACTTTGTGTTGCCATTATTTAAATTTTTAATTTTCTACGTTCATATTTTATATAGATCTGTTTTCATATACATCTTTATGTTATTGTTATATGAAATTTGTTATGTATATTTTATTAATTGTTGTAAGACTTAAATTAATGAATTTTAGAGTGCTTTCTAGAGCACATTTAAATCTTGTTTGCGAACAATTAATGTGTCATAAAAAGTTACACCTTACCCGTGGCACTATTGTGTTTTTCCGTCTTACTGCTCCTTTGCGAAATGATGGAAATATAGGTTAGTGACTACCAATCTGTCGGAACCTTGTCCGCCATTCCTGTGGCCTGTGACGTGTTTTAACGAAAAGAAACGGTCGCTTACAGCCACGGTACGGTTATAGACTCCTGAGCATATCAAACGTAAGTGTGGTGTTTTAATACAATAACAAAGACTTGCCAACAGTTGTCAAATATCACCAAAATAAAATCAAGTGAGTTTTTAATTTTCAATTTCTATCATTTAATACGGTTGGATAAGCATAAATTTAGCACGCTGTGTAATGATTAAAATTTAATGAAAGATATTATGATTTATGTTTACCCGCCTAGTAATATGTGGCCAGAAACGAAAAAGCGACGATTTTGGAACGTTAACCATTTAGCTTCGTTAACGATCCAAAATCGTCTTATTATTAAAATTAACGTCCACTTTAACGAACTAAGTAATGAGTACCTATACATTTATTACTTGCAACTTAGAAGGTACCGAAGGAAGAAACAAATTTACGACACAGCCAGTCACTCTATCAAGAGTAGGTATTTATTTTTGTTTATTATCGACTTGTACAAACGAGTTGGGTGTTTGTTCGGATAAGCGGGCTAGGGATGAGGGTGGTTTTATGGTTGACGAATGTAAAGTATAATTAAATAAAGGATTATGTTATTCACAATTTTTCATACCAAATGCTTAAACTCGAATCTGTTATTGTTTTTGACAGGGTGTTGTTCGTTTGTTTCTCGCTTCACATTACGTAATATTATCATCGTGCCAAGAAAAATGGAGTACGTCCCGAAATTCCTACGCCAGCTTTTAGATAATTTGTAAATATTTTTCTATAGGATTTTTAATGTCCTAATACGTTTGTAATGAATGTATATGTATGGTTAGCAAATACATATGTATGTATAAGTATATAAGCCGCCCGTAAGCATTTTAAAATCTTATTATAATTAGTAAGTATATTTGTTTCCTGATTTAGTTCTGTGATTGAGTAGGTAGTACAGAATTTTTCCACTCAATATTATACTATTACGTAAGGAATTTTATATTGTCTATGCACTTAAATATAACGACACGGAAATATTAAATTAGGTTCAATTTATATTCGTAAATAAACACTCCACTATGTACTCGAACACTATAGTTATTATGTTAAATAAGATTTTGTTGATTGTTGTGTATACATTCAAAGCTTGTATATACGCGAGATGCGTTAATTCCGATTTCGGGATTCAGAAACGCCACTAACGCCACCTGTTAAGGAATAGTCTAAACTCGCCATGAAATTTTTTTTGATATCATTATCTCAGGCGATTTTAATATTTTTACAAAGATTTATATGTATATTTTTAAAAGTTCCTGATATTTTATGTAATTGATACCTCATTTAGACTTATAATTTAACAGATAATTTTTTTTTCAATTTTCTCAAGATCAAAATTCAATACACTGGAACTGTACTTAATATCAATGGTAACTTTAAATCTCATATATTAAGTACGGGTATTTAAATACTATTCTGTAATTGCTAATGCTTAATGTACATGTTATTGATGTGTCAGAAAGTGTATTTTTTTTTGTTAATAAGCAAATTCTGTATCTAGACGATGCTCGTGAGAATGAATTGTCGAGGTGGTTACCGACTCAGTGGATGTTTAAAATTTTATAGAAAGACTTCGCGTTTGCTTTTTATTAAATAAGAGAGTCTGAATATTGACAAAAATAATTGTTAATTGGAAAAATGGGCGGTTATGTATTAAAGTTTTTATAAAGACCCTCGGCGTATACCTATTTCGAAATCCATTGAAATCCATTGAGATATAGGAAAGCCCCGAAAAAATTCTACGTTAGTTTCGCTAAACTCAGCAACCTACGCCCATTTAAAACTAGAAGATCCGCAAATCAATTTATTTATTTGTTCACTTCAAAAAATATTGCAGTTTCAGAACATTCACAAAAGTGATACACGGAATGCGTGGTAATAGATTACACGATTATTAAAAGACACATGCCCACCAAAACGCCCACTAGTGGGAAGTATACAATTACTATAGGACTCTACAAGTTATTGGTACGTTTGTGTTACAGTAAAAATTCTAAGTAATCCTGGAGTCCTGAGTAACCACCTGCAAGGTCGATTCACACTGTCACACTATCAAGAGCCAGTCACCCAGTGCGTGCACATTTCGATCAATCATCTCCGTAAGCCGTAAACGCCGTAAACGCAGCTCTCAAAGTGCGAATTACGTTCGATAAGACGCAAAATTAAGCGATGAACCAACTACAATAACCGTAGTGAAATTACCAATAAGACGTTCAAACTTAATTTGGTTATACATAAAACAAGCACATTAGATTGTCTTTAAACTTTGTTTTGTGTTATTGCATCTCGTTTCGTGATGTATCGATTTCTACTACGGAGCCTTACTTTTATGTAGACTGCAAATTCTTTATCACAATGTGAGTGAAACGGAACGTACTGACCTACTAACATGAGAACGGAACGCTAAAATGGTATCTATCATTGTCCTCTATACATAATTATAAAAAGTTGCGACCAAAGCATCCGTTATTCGTGGTTGATGGCTAGTGTGAATTGACCTTTAAATTATTTATTAGAACAATTATTAAAATTTAGAATTATTAAATTTATTGTTACATGTTCACTATTATTATTATTATTATTATTAAACGAGAATTTAGCGACATGCGGTGAAACCAACTTAAATCTGTGCCAGCTTTAATAGTCTTGTAAGAAATATAAATTATTATAATTAATATTATTAATATATTACATTATTAAATATTATTGTAACGAATATATGTGCATTTAAAAAATTATAACTTTGTTTCATTAAATAATTCCCAAGTATTTCAATGTTTTACAACATTGCATACTGTGGATGGTGAGATATTAAAAATTCAAATCTCCCGCTCCAAACACGCTTATAATGTGTTTCATAAAACCGTGGGACAAGATACATAAACAAAAATTAAAACTAGCTATGTGGAATACGAAAAGAGGAATAAATAAAATATTGCCCGAGAAGTTTAAAGTTACACACTTTGACACTGTGCTTTCTGTCTTTTGGTAAGCGACCTAGCGTGGTGATATACGATATTAACAATTGTTGTAATAAATATCTCATTTAATGTTTGAAAGGTTAAATTGTGGGTGATATTAACATATTTATATTGTAAAATAACTCGAGAAAGGACACTCGGCACTCGCTGTCGTCGGAAGTGTAAAGAGTGTAATGTTAGACTGATCGCACACGGTCTGTTTTTAATATCACAAATAAATTTAAAATCGGACAACTGATAATATGCATATGTCGAAGAACCGACGGCCGTTGGGGCAGACGAGTTCTCGAGTGGACATCGCGAATAGGCAGACGTACTGTGGGTCGCCCTCCAACCCGTTGGACCGACGACCTTAAAAAGGCATGTGGTAGCGGCTGGATGAGATCTGCGGTGGATCGGGTATTGTGACACACCTTGGGAACGGCCTATGTCCTGCAGTGGAACGGCAAAGGCTGATGTGATGATGATGATGATGATGATAATATGCAATAGGACTTTGCAGACAAACGAATTCTGTATATTTAAGCTCAAGATTGAGACGGATTTAGTTATTTTGTAAAATTTCCAGGATTTACAAAAGATGTTGTGATTTTATTGTTATTCGGTCAATATGTCTAAATAGGAAGGATCCTATAAAGGAAATTGGAGCTATTTACAAACCGTCGAATGGTTTGTAAAAGAAATATAATCACTTAACTAAAGTACAGTACTTCAGTTCGTTTGACTGTATGTTATGTAACAGGTAATCGATTATTGTCTATTGAATAATTACGATATAAATCGATAAAAAATAGCAATCATAAGTGTATGTTACAGAATATATACGTATATAGGTATATATTATGATGACAGTAAAGACTAGAGGTAACTTTTAAACGAAGAGATAACTTAAATGGATATGTGCCCGGTGTATGACAATAGGCTCACCACCTATTCCATAGTGGGACGTAAACGTAACCGGTGAAACGTGACAGTGTTTTACATTCCTCTGCCTACCTCTTCGGGGATTACAGACGTGATGTTACGTTGTTACATTAACAGTGTATTGCAGTCCACAGCTGGATACAGACCTCCACTGAGGAGTTATGCCCATAATCCCCACGCTGGGCATACGAGTTGGGGATCGCAGAGCATAGCTTCTCACACCGCCTACGCTGCTGTCCATAGGTGGCCAGGGCATGGAGCTGTGCGTAGGCAGACTGCGCCATACCGAAATCTGCCAGCGTCGGGTTTAGTCGCCTCTTACGATACCCTATATCCCGGCACGAGCTCATGGAATGTATTCTTACTCATCTCCGACACGGTTTAACTATATACATGTACATATAAATATTCACTTTATATTTTTAAGAAACACACAGAATGAGTATATTTTATCACGCACATACTTATCCTGGATGAGAATTAAACCCAGGACCACTGCGTACCAGTCTACCAGTCGATATACGAACCACTAAACCAATTTAACAGTCGCTTCAACTCAGCAAGTCAATATAATTCCAATCAATTTATAAAAATATCACTATATTGTAGTTTAATCCTTTTCAGTATACCTAATATACATAAATACTACGGATAATATATATTTAGCTCACAAAGCACATAGCAAGAACCGCAGCTAATAGAATAATGAACGATAATTTATTAACGCAACCTCAGAACTGCTGGCGATCAAAACCTTTGCAAATTGAGAGCTACTTTGATATTTAATACTATGAATATAAAGAATAAAATTGCGTACCCGTCAAAGATAGTTGATGTTGTGACGCGAAGTCATCTCAGTTTTTATATCAATCGATCACTATTACATCAAGATTGGTTATTTGTACGTATGAGTCAGTGTTTCACATGACAATTCAGTGTATTTCATAATGAACATGGCATTATATCGTTTTTGTTAACTATATTCAATATCAGAACCACCTAACATGTTTGTATCTAAAATTTGTGAGCAGTAAAATGAAAATAAAAATATCCGCTTGAAAGAAAATACATTTATTCTAAGACAATATAATGTATAGCACACTAACAAAAAACATCAAAAACACTTGACAAATATAACAATAAAACAACAGTAAAAATAATAATACAAACAACATGAACACATCCATTTAAATTAAAATTAATGACAGATATAATAAGAAATTTGTGCTGTAAAGATGTGACCACGACTCTTGTGTTCAATTGTGCCTATTGTCGCGAGCAACTCACACACCTGCACTGTGGACAGTACCTTAATAATAATAAAAAAGTAAAAAATAATTGGCAACTCTTGCACTTAATTGTACTCATGTTTATTTATTTGTGCCGCTTTGAACAAAACATTTAAAGCTTAACTCATGTGTGTTTTTTGGTATTGCCTAGCTACCTTCGGTCCCGTACTAGCTACCTCTTCATGAGTTCTCGCCAAATGCGGTCGCGGAGACTGCCGCCGACTCAGTCTCACTCATACTTTGTACTTTACTTTAACGCGCTGTAAATTGTTTAACTTTAACTTAAATTTTTAAATTTTACTTTAACGCGCTTTAAATTTTAAAGTTTGCGCATTCTTGCCTGTTTAAATTGCCATCACAAAATGATTGGTTATTTCTCCAATGTAACGTGATACAGACTAATAAAAATTATTAACTAATTAAACGAATGTAGTGTCACTTTTAAGAATTCACCATTTATACCGAGCGGCCACGTTTGTTTTATAAAAAAAATAAGCTACTATGATGCGCATTTTGTCTAATCTGAAAAAAAAATCATCTACAGACAAAAAAAACAATACTTATGTTCCTTACTTTTTTTCTTGTTTACTTTCAAAGGATTGACAGGGACATGATGATTCCACATGCCACTAACGTGCGAAACGAAACGTTTTTAGAGGCGGGCTGTCAAAACATTGCATAAATTAAAAAACAACGACTTAAAAAGATAAAAATCTACATCTCGTTACCGTTACCTATCAGTTTTTGCGATGTGAAATGTTACAGTGGCGTATTGATAGACGGGTGCAGATTATCATTTATTTCATTAGTGGAGTCGAACGCTTTAAGGCCTCGTCAGGCATAGAGATTGATGTGATATTCTAGTAGAATGTTGATGGCGTACTCTTGGCGTGGGAATTACTATGAGATTGTATGGAAGACGCCACGTTTTTATCATTCTACATCATTTACGTATGTCCACCGACACTGGATCAGCGTGGCATAGTAAGACCTCAAACCTTGTCACCTTGTCACTGAGTGGAGATCATGTTCAATAGTGGAATTATGAAGAGATTAATTATTATTATCAATACATAAACAGCATGTTGAAGCAAGCTCTATGTTTGCGCAGTATCCGAGGAGAACAGTGCCTGGAGTAGGACTTAATATATTAGTAATAAAAGTAGGAAAATATATAGGAATGTGAGATACGATAACAAAGATGAAAGTAAAAGCTTGTACTTACTAAAGTCAAAAGTAATGTATACTCTTAACATTAGGCACATGTATGTCCAAGTTGCATAATGTTAACCGCGTGTGTTTATCGCACATTTGATTTCTCCGCACACAAGGAAAACACTAATGGCTTCCATATTCACAATCTGTGCAGCGCAAACAGATGTCGGAAGAATCCTTTTTTAAATCGTATAGATTAATAGTAGTATGTAGAAAGACATATGTATTTATATTGCACTTTTAATTTCTTTGTCCTTGTGATAAAACAGGGTTGTCTATTAGGAACGTTTTTGTAACCCGTAGTTCAGGGAGTTATATGTAGGTATCAGGGGTGTTACGAATATTCGCATCCGCATCCGCAAATGCGGAATATTCGCATTAATTCAGACATCTGCATCCGCAT
>DWDW01000752.1:0-13398 GCA_018245635.1 Mimoniades versicolor eupheme
CCACTACTAGAAAATCTAAATTAGAAATTTTTTAGTAGTGTCCGACCCGGGAATCATATCCCTTGGTCTGGCACTACAGGATTTTTCTGACTTAGATCTTATAGTAATGGCTTGGAGTCTGAATATGTGCCCGGTGTATGGCAATAGACTCAGCACCTATTCCATACAAGTAACATAACTGGTGAAGCGTAGGAGTGCTCTTCTGCAAAATCTTCGGACGTAGGTACTCGTAATGTTTCAGGCGTAATGTTATTTTATGTTAAAATTATTTATTTTTAAAACTTCATACATCAACGTCTGACGCGATCTAATCTTTCATCACATTATAATATAAGCTTACTTCAAAATGTATTTGATATAAAATATTTCACTTTTAATATAATAAAATTAGACTGTATAGCAGACTATTGGGGTTCATAAATGTACTCAAAAATTGTTTTTGTTACAGTAGCTGTTGGAATAACCAGCTGCATAATTAGACCGCAATATTTATGATACACCTGTTGAGTTGGTACATACTCAAAAAGGGGAATGGAATGATATTCATATTTAATTTAATTAATAAGTGGTTTCATAATTTTTTGTTACTCGTACTAGTTGTAACATATAGTTACTCTGAGTAAAACGTAGATATGCAATGATACAAAAGCAAATATGAACCAGGAAAATTGTTAGAGTAATTCAACAACATTGTAATAAGTTTATTTAATTATTGTACAGTAGGTACAACTTATATTTTTAACACATTAGATATATAAAGCTTTTAGTTGATATGTTACTCTCAAAAAAGGTGAAATATAATGAATAAATGAAGAGAATAAGATAAAAATTATCTACAATATAATTGTTCTAAATATTGTAAGTCACATATTTTACAGTCGAAGTGAAGTAACTCAAACTAAAGCGTTCGGAGTTTCTCAACTTAAAATATAAAATGTTTACTTAAAATTCCTGAAACGTGGGTGTATAGATACTAAATTCCTATGCCTACCTCTTCGGGAATTACAGGTGTGATATTATACATGTAATAAGATTGTAATGTCAAAATAAACCCATTATATAGGACAACAATGAAAATGTACGTGGATAACTCTGAGTTAAATATAGGGGACTGGGATCTCAGATATTTTGTGATTTTTGAATATTAATTTGCAACTTCTGATATTTAATAACATAATATTGTGTGCCTGTCGATCGCACAACCAAATTTAGTATAGACAGCTAAACTCAAACTTCTGCATCAAATTCTTTTTCGTTATTCATTTATACAGACTGATTGATTCAATTTGTACAAATGAATACGTTATCTTCATTATATATTAGATATCAACCTCTACAGTTTTCTTTATTTATTTACCGATAAGCTCGCGTTTGACTTCTATCCCACTAGAAAGCAATACGCAGCCTAGGATGTAGCACGCTTGTCTAGGAAATGCCTATTCACTCTCATCCTGAATAATTTCAGGTCGTACGAATCAAGAAAAATATATGGCGGCAGGATATGATACTATTACTTTTCTTACCGAGCCAGTGTTGGACATATACCTTCCTAAATCTTCCGCAGATCTCATCCAGACATTACCACCGGCTTTTATGACTTTTTACTAATACTGCCTGAATAAATAAAAAAAAATCCTTACTTGTGACCAAGTTCGTGTGTAATGGTGTGCGCCAGCATGATCCCGTTGTCTTCGTTGACGGAGCAGCTGCGGTCCGGCTTGCACATGCCGGCCACGTGCGCCACGCCCAGCGTACTGCAAGCGATTGTCCTTTTAGTTTCTTATTTTCATCCACTATTTCACACTCTCTGAGAGGATGCAATTAACAGATAACATATTTTTCTAATACCCTACTTCCTGCGATATCCGACGACACATGTCATAAATTTTTCACACGCAGATCTACAGCCATCTAAAAAAGGAAGATTTCAAATAGCTTATTCATACTTCGTTTTATCTATTTTTTTCTAAAATATCTCCGTTATTGTATGTCGACTATCAAAAGAACAATTCGCCATGCAATAAAGGTATTACTACGAATATATTTATGTAGAATTTAATGAAGTTCAGATTACTTTATTTTAAAATTTATAACCTGCAGAAAGAAAAATCTAGAATTAGGTATACAATTTTATCTGTACGGTTTCAAGTGTTGACATTGGGTACAAGCACCGAATTATCAATATTATCAAGTATTATCAGGTTGGTTATCAAGCTATATTTCACTCACAACTACTGTATACTAACTGAATGTAATCATATCATATTTATATGTCCAGAGATAGTACACTAACCCAGCGAATTATTGGTACAACTTTCTACCTGAAAATGTGATTAGTTTTATGTTAATGTGACTCATTATTAATTACATAAAAATAAATTATACTACTCAATGCTGAAGGCCCAACGCTACTCTATCTTATAATAAAAATACCTGTACATGTATGAATTAAAGAGAGCGATAAGAGTAGAAGAAACGTATCGGGTTTATAAGGATAGACATATTTGGCAACCGCGACTCTCTACCTACCTTCTAAGGGACTTGACCTGTTAATAGTAATAATACCACACAAGCCATTTTAATGTACGCTATACAAGATGATTATTGCTTCCAACTTTTGATTATTTCTTAAAAATCTAGTAGAGTTCTAATTTTTTTACAAAGTATTTTTTAATTACAATAAAAAAATATATCAAATTGTTTATCTAATTCATAGTAGATTAGGGCATTAATGGAGAATCGTCGCGTTCAATGACGTTGGAGAAGGTTAGGCATACGAATAAAATTAATTCCACTAGAGAAAAAAACAATTTTTTTTAAATCATCCGTGTATATAGTGTGCGTTTTGATTTATCCTCCTTACTGCACTATCAAATGAATGCATTTATATACATATACCAATGAGTAGTTATTTCCTATTTAACTGGAACCGTACCAACAAAAAGTGTTGAAGTTATTTTTGTTAAAAGTGTTTAAGTTTCAAAGTGTTTTAGTTAAAAGTGTTGAAGTTATAATTTAAAAAAACGTTTTGTGAATAAATGTTGAGGATGCAGTATAAACAATATCTATGGCGACTGGTATACAGCGGTCGAGCGCAGACGAGGCCGGGAATAGGCGTCTAATAATAATTCCCGCGCTCTGACTCACTCACGCGGAAACCGACGAAAAGCTCTATAAATTCCTTGCAATAAATTCAATATACACATATGTATATACAAAACCTACTCGCCATGGATATGTCTTCGATTTAGTTTACATAAACTGAAAAGGGTTTTAAATATTGTATCAACTATATCGTTAACTGTGCGCACATGTGCTCTGAGTAATCAAAAATAAATATGCATGAAAGTATTCGGCCCTAAGAAAAGCAATTACCTTTCCACGCTATCTATAATTTGCTTATGGCAACACAGTATATTTAACACGCCAATTGGCATGAATTTGAAATACGCGTTGATGTCTTTTCTACGTACCACGCGCGGCTGTTTAGATGATTATGTTTAGATAACAACATGAATTACATGAAAACAATCGATATGTTAACATTACCCACAAGATTTAACAGTTTAATTTAATACAGCTGTGAATAATGCATCATGTTGACGTTATTTTCGCGTAGTATTATAGGTATATTTCTTAAATTTACGAGACACATTTTTGCACCTTTTAAGCGATGTTAAATTACGATTTAACATTTTCTTAATAAGTGCAGGTAATAAATCACAGTTTTGGTCGCGTCACGTTAACACATTAATGCCTCCCAGGTGGTCGTGTGCGGGTACGAATTAGTTACGAAACAAATGACGTACGCACGGCGCGCCGCTCGTACGCTCGGATATAAAAATTTAATCGATCGCAAACACGTCGCCGTTTCGCTGTCTACTTAAAAGCTCCACAACCTTGTTCATCACTAAGGCGGCGCCTTCAAACGACAGTGGAAAGTCGTCTGGTAATATACATAATTTATATGTTAAATTATTGCGTGTTAAGTTTCTTTTACGAATGAATTTTGATAAGAGAATAGTGCTTGTAATAAAATAAACGTATCTGTCCAAGAGCGGATCCAGCTTTGGTCCCAGCTTTGGTCGTGGTCTAGTCACAAAAGGTTATAATTTAAGTTTGATAATAATAGATACAAGTAAAAGTAGGTAGTTTTTTAACAATGTAAGTACTGTACTTAAAAATACCTATCTATATTTAAATAAAAAAAAAACAACTTTCTTTTTACGTCTTCTCCCGAAACGTGTTATCACTTCAACGGGTACGTATTTATGGACGTGTACCCAGCCCAAGAGGGGGGGGGGGTGTGTGTGGAGTGATGACCCCCATTACTTCCCTCTCTCCTGGATCCGCTCTTATATGAGTCTACTAGTAAAATATTAATCCTCTTAATTTTTTTAAATCGTATAATTTTTAATGCTTTATCAACAAGCATACATGTACTATCATAACTCAAATACATTGAAAAGAATAGATAAAAGATAAAAAAAGATAAGGAGCAAGCATCATGGCAGGTTGCTTTACTTTTAGAATTTCATATCTAATAATTCTCCAATTAAACATTGTTCATCACTTTTTCACTTATTCTTAAGAAAGACTAACGAACGAAAAATACTTTAATTTTCAGACAACAAGTAATTTTATTATAATCTAGCCAATGACTGGAAAAATACTGTACGGAAAATTTCTATATGCAATTCTTCTGCATGTTTTTGCATTTTATTATTACCAGTATCAATGCGTATCAAAGAGAAGAATGAGTAATTGATTATGAGTCGAGTAATCGAATATCGCGGACAGGTATAAGTGGCTGTCTTTCAAATAAAGTTGGGAGTGACTTCAACATTACTTATCAGTGTTGATTGAGCTGTGAACATATAATATCGTATGAATACGTAACGGAGGTGAAGTAAGTGGGCGCAGCGACAAGCGAGTTCCGAGACAGCCTGGCGTCGGCGCGCTTTGCCTGCGACCACAATGCAGAACAATCAATTTAAATTACTTTTATCGAAACTACGATCGTAATACATTATAACGTAATTGTACTTGTATTATTTTATTATACGCGCTACAGGTTTTGCAATTGTTGTTGCAATAGATTAATTTTTTTTAAGTATTATTCTTATAAGTATTTTTTTTTGATAACTATAATATTATACTATTTTGTTAATCTTAAAGTCAGGATTAAATTAATCTTAATGGATATTGAACTTTTAGATTTTTTACATTTTCCCTACGCAACTATATAACAACGCAAAAATTTGAAAATGTTGTAAATATAATTATGAAAATACAGATAGTTTTATGGTTATTTAACATTAATTATGTCAAAAAAATAAGAAAAAAATAACAATGTTTAGAGTACAAATCGAAATTTCAATAACATCCGAAAACCCGAACCAAAAACCAGTTGTTAATAAATACGCGGTGCCTAGATTTCCGTTTCAAATAAGTTTCACATAGAGCTGCGAATAAAAAATTAACTCGGGCTTTCTCTAAATCCAGTATTTGCCGTGCCTAGTAAACATTACATCCGTTTAAATAATAGCCAATAGCCAACTATTAATTTGCCAATAGAATTCAGTCTTTACGCAACACCCAGCCGAATCTGTCAGAGGTTAAACAGAACCGCGATCAGTGCAAATAGAAATTGTTGCTATGCGTATTTTTTGAAAAATCATGTTAAGTGTATTTTTATACGGTTCGATGCATAATTCATGGATGCATTGCGCCCACAACCGCTCCGAGCTTCGACACCGTTACAAGTACACTCATTGTCTTTTGATTGCCCCCTTCCGAGAACATTCGACTTCTCGTTTGTACCGTTTACCGAATGCGCCGTGCTTCCTTATTGGCATACATTAAACGCTGCGTCTTTTTTGTGGTAAATATATGATATTACGTGCGCCGAATAGAAATGCATGAACATACGTAGCTCCGCAATTATTAAACCTAAATACTATTTTCGTATTTTTAAAATTGAATTCAGAGGAAAAAAAATGTTAAGTTTACATTTATCAACAAACATTTCAACAACGTTGGGTATACGCAATTCAAACAAATATGCAATGTGCTTGTTAATGGGGAGTTACATAAGAACTATGCGTCTGCTTCGCATCAGCTGCGGCCATTCAGCTCGCGGGCAGCCCATGTGTTCTCTTGAAATTTACATATTACGTTAACTGCATCTAGGTGAACTCCAAATAGCTTGTCTATTGGAAACATTTTGTACGGTACAGAAACCATAAATAATCTCACACCTATCTGAGATTTCGATAAATTGTATCGCGGTTAGTATTGCAAGTGGCGGGCATTGTGCAATGATAAAATTATACTTGTAATTGTTATGTAACGCTGCATGAAGTTACAGGCTTTTGTTAAAATAATGAACGCCCAATTTGTACACACCGAATATCCTTGGCATTAATGTCGGCGCCTTTTGATGTGACCATCGCTCGGTGCGCGGTGAGCGATGTTAGTGAATTGTACATTAAAAGAGGAGACCTAACGTAATCTGATAACAACTTTATTTATTGAGTAGCAATAATTACATGTTGCCTATATTTTAATCATTAAAATTATGTGTAATAAGCTACGGCGTAGCTGTAAGAACGGATTCTCTATTAATTTGTTAATAACCTCCATATATGTATTTAATTGCCGTTAACAATTTGTTTTGCTAACATAAATTCTCTTACCATACTCTCTGGTTCTTGTTGTATAGTGTGTTTATTTAAGGCGGTGCGCAATAGGGGTTTTTAAACTGTAACATTTAAAGACTGAAAACGATAGCTATCATAACTTGGCGAGCGCGAGTATACGGGGATAATGTATACAAATATTTTATAGCGAAGCACGAATCCAATCGGCTGTTCATTTATTGTAATTACATGGTCAGACTCGCCGGAGCCGACGATAAGTGTTAAGTGTTTTGGGGATTATCGCCAAAGTAAACGTTTCAACTGAACACCACACAGAGCAAACAAACCGATTATGCAATGTATGTACACTCGCACACTCCACTGCACCACTATACATCACTATGATAAATGGTTACAATATCTAAATGTAGAGTCCATGTGACACAGTTCTGTATTAGCAGCGCATAGATACCAAACATTGTGTTCGAAATTCAAAATTATTTAGTTCACGTGAATACCATTTGATAGCAATTTGTGTCTAGAAAATATAATATACGGGGCAAAAAAAAATTATAATAAAAGTTATTTGTGTCAACGTCTGAGTCTGACCTGTCTGTCTCCATCTATATCGGGAGAGTCATTAGACATCGTAAAATCGTCTATAAAAGTAGCGACAACTATGATTGACATCTGAAGTAGAGAAACGTAATTGTACGTAGCCGCCCCACGCACTCCCAGGTGGCGATATTTAATACGAAAGTGTTCTATTTTCGAGCGGGTTACTCACCGCCACTCTATTTACTCCGGCAACAGATGCCCGTTCTTGCCATTGACCTTGCTTTAATGCGAAATTATGAAACAAAAAAAAATGCTAATAGCAGTGCCTTGATGACATTTGTGCACGTGTGTTTAGAGTTTAAACGTCGGAGCGCTGAACGTCGTTACAATAAAATTTACTAACGTAAGAGTATTCATTAAATAATTCAATGAAGTTTATGTAGCTGATAATCGTATACAATCATATTGTAATCTTTGAAACGTTATATAATGCTTATCGCTATTGATTTTCGAGGACTGAAAATTTTACGTAAACATTTTTTATATCTTTATCATAAAATTGACTGTTTTATCATCATCTCTATACAACATAGAATATATATACAACATAGAAATATCCCACGTCAATATTGGGACACGACATACTCATGACTAAGTCGGCTATGCTGTATCTCTGATGTGTGACATATATACTGACGTACACTACTACTATATATAATGAAGTACACCAGCTCCACCCGTGTATTATGAAATAAATTGCATACAATTCGAAGTCACGTGCGAACCGGACCGGTCCCGCTACGTGCAACGCAAATCTATCTCGTTCAAGCGAATCAATTGGGTTATTACTGCGAATTAGTAATATAAATATAAACAAGTCCATACCTACAAGGTGCGTCGAGCTGGCTGCAGATGTCGCGGCGGGTCACGAGTATTGCCACATCGTGGTGATGTGGATTGTCGTCGTCCTGGGGATTGAGTTGGTGTTGCCAGCGACAGAACGACGCCAGTGTGGAGTCGGCGTTTGTCGTAACTTCCAGATCAGGAGCGGCACGCATCTCCTCTACAAGTATAATTTTTACGACGACCACTTTGATGTAGTTGCCAATAGACGGATCCATGTACAGCGATGATACCTAAACAAAGATATTTATGGGGCGTTTCTTACGTGTACAAGGCGATGAAAGTCATTGGAAATTGTAAACTTGTACGTACCATGTTCATTATTGTGAGAAGGTAAGTTTCTAAATTGCCTTCATTGTGAAAATCGGTCATAGACTTATCGGCGACTAGTAAGACTTCGACGTGTCGCGGTCGGCTGACGGAACGCGTCGAGCGCCTCGCGCCGTCGTAATCGGGCCGCTTCGACAGTTGATGGTGATGGTATCGCCGATACTTCTAAAATTGCAAGCAACAAATATATTATTATTTTAATCTTGTGTTAATTAACTTGCTACGTTTATAAACTACCTTATATACTACCTTTCTCTCGTGATTTACACGCAATGTCTCCACCAAGATACATAGCGTTATAATTTTGAATATGAAAATATTGATTATTGGATATTTTACGTGCGCTTTATGTTAATTTAGTATAAGAGTATTTTTTACGTAGCCTTACCTTGGCATTTCTGGACTTGTACAGCTCTGCAACTTCACGGCTACTTAAAGTATTATTCTTCTTCCACTGGTACGGCGGTTGTTTTGTAGCACAATTTTTGGACCTCCTCCTTCTTCTCCGATTCCTAATACGTCTTGGTTTATCATTCCTAAGCTTGTTTCTCCCCTTTCTTTTTATATCCATATGTTGTTCTGAATTACTGCTTTCCAGAGAACTGCTCCTTGAACTCATTGAGTTGTATTGTGGTCTTCGCTCTTCAATTCGCAATCTCGTTTTTTGTCTTCTGTACTCGGTTGGGTCACGCCTCATTGATTCTAAAAGCTTTCTTCTTTCTTCTAAATATACCCTCCTCCTTTGATCCATAACCTCTTTATTGTACCGATTTCGTTTTGCATTTGTATATCTCCAATTGTCTTCCAAGGATGCCTTTTCATTACTAATCCTAATCGGGGTTGACTGAGTATTACTTCTGCTATCTGATGCTCTCTTCTTTCTATGAAACGCCTCAACTTTATCAACAGCCGATCGTTTAAAAATTACGTGAGGTCTGCCAGCAGAACCATCGGTGGGAATTTGATTGGAAGGCTCAATCCAAAACTCTCCATGCTCTGTCCGCAAATGGCCAGCCTGTTTAAAAATTACATTATTGTCAAAATAAATTTATAATGTATTATAAAAACAACGTTGCTAGCACCACAGTAAACTTGTTTCTTTTGTAATCTCAATAAAGATTCAAATTAGTTTTGGCAACGTACAACGTTTTATAATGTGGTATAAACATCAGTGCTATCAATCAAAAGTTATACATTAATAATATTATAAGTTCATAAAATTATGCATGAATGTACTATCATATACTCGTATGTGTTAAGTAACATTCTACATAAATAATAAAAATTAAATATTTGCAAAAGCAAACTACTCTAAACCTAACAATTAAATCGCGAGCCTGTTGCATGTCAAACTGGTCTTGAAGGCAGTGGGTCAACAAATCTTACGTCTGTTTGCTAGTACTCGTAACATTAGATAAATTGACTGATAACGAAATAGACGAGGTTTTGAGTGAAATTTAATGGAAACGGTTCCATCCGGATGATATCTCTAGCTGCTCACTGATTCGTGCGATTGCAGTGATTTATAATAACAGGTGGCCCTGCATAAAATAGGCAGAATACTGTCTATTTTATACCGAGCTTATAAGATCTAAATCTAATGAGTTTGTTCAAAATGATGCGAAGAGCTAATATTCTATTAGCGTCTAAGAACAAAGTGTAGACCTGATAATAGTTTAACTTGCATAGATTAGTCGGCGAATCATTAAGAAATTACGTACACGTCTATTTAAATAAATCAACTGCATACGCTCGTGGCGTATTATTATTAGGTTGAGCGACCGGGCAGCCTGTATGTCGCCGGCCTTGTAGTATGGAAGGCCGCTCGTGAAAGTCGCACATACAGTACAATATGGCTCATTCAACACTTATTACACTTTGATCCGTGCTATGCAAATTTTTTCCAACTTTTTTTTCATACGAGTGCCGCTTTTTTTTATGGGTATGTTAAAAATAAATTAACCATTAATTTGGAATGTTCGTGTTGTGATGGTTAGGGTCAGTGCGTAGATGTGTGATAAAACACACATGGATACGTAAGTTTGCGTTACATAGAGACGTTAAAGAAGTGAACGCCCGTGATAATACAATGGACAGTGCCGTCTTTATTGGCGCACACTACCGGTCAAGTAGTCGCACTCTCGACGTTTAAAGTGCTTGCGTTGTTTAAACGAGCACTTACGCTTTTCGCTTATGATTTTAAATGTATTATTTACTTACCTACATGCCTGGTTGCCTTACTAACAAAGTGTCACCAAAATAATTGAGAAAGGTAGTGAAATTATTGAATATATGTATATTGCATATGTAAAATACATTGAATGACCAGTTGGTCAAGAGGCATAACTGCTGATCGACAGATCCTGGGTTCAATTCTAGGATCGGGTGTTATGGAATTTTTATAAATTAGAATTTCTAGTTACAAAGTAGTAGTACCTAGTGTATTAAAGTCTGAACTTATGCCCGCTATATATGGCAACAGGCTCACTACTAATTCAATGTTAGGACGTAAACGTAGCTGATGAAACGCGGAGTATACTACACTGATCTAAGTAATTAATCTACCTATCTTTTTGGGGATTACCGGCGTGATGTTACATCTATGTAAAATACATATACCTGAGTGTCCACGCAATCGACACCTTTTGTTATTTACACTATCTATATATGTGTATAATTAAACACTTATTAGTGCTAATTCAAAACTTTATAAAGATTATAATTTTGCTGATGTAAAAAATCTTTAATAACACACTTGCATGTGACCGTATCTAATAAGTAAATTAGCCGTGCAAAATTATCAAGATCGCGAGTTGCCGTGTTCGTAAAAACAAAATATTAGTTAGTCCCAGTATTCGCGACTGAATACTAAAACGCACAATGAGTCTCGAGATGAGACGTATTATAATAAAAAGCGTATAAAATTAAATTGAAAAAGATTTTTGAAAGTTTACTTTAAAACATTTCTGGGAAATTCTCATATGTTTTACATAATTTATGGACATTAATTTTAATCTGACAGCTTAAGTTACCTTCCAAGAAGTTCTGAAAAGCTGTGATATAAGAGAATATGTACCTGCTAATAATTTTTGTGTTGTAAGTTTTATCTACTATAATAGATGTAGTCAGTTTCGCAAAATACCTTATTGCTTAACGGTATGGCAAAAAAATTTGAAAATTTCCGTTAACTTTTGATTTATTCAAGAGGCCGCAGAGGTTAAGCCTCAGCAGAGCCATCAAGGAATTAAGAAAAACATGCAATGGTGGACTATTGGAGCAGTCGTTGTAACTACCATGCCTTTGGACGGACTATTTTTGTAACCAGATAACCATGTATATTTATACACATGACTTTTAAACGTCACATATCACCTATAATACTCAAAGAAGTAGGGAGACGAGTGTAGAATACTCCCACGTTTCACCACGTTACGTTTACTTCCCTCTATGGAATAGGTGGTGAGCTAATCGCCATACACCGGGCACAAAATCTGATAATAAAATTTCAAAACGTTACAATCTAATTTGCATGTGATGCTCGTATATCATTGTCACCTTTTTTTTTCTTACTGTCGGACACGGGTCTGTCAGGTTATCAAAGTTTCACACTCCTTAGAGAACATTATGGAGAAGTCTGAGCCGTGTAAGTTTCCTCACGATGTTTTCTGTTCACTGTTCACAAGATTAGATCGTTGCACGCAATAAACAATTGTAAAATTGATTCCAAGTCATTGTAATATAAGATAATAGCGTTCCTTGTTACGATAAGGTTGAGGCTTCGTTCATGTTCGACCTTGTCTGTTTGCATTACACCGAGATCCATCTATATTTTTTATTTCACTTGTAACTTGTTAGGCTAACTCTAAAATTGGGCAATAATTTAAAGCTGCTCACAAAAAACGTTCAGCCGAGATATATTTAAAATTAATGTTCATAATGAGGTACATTACCATATACGTGTTAAGCATACACATTTGTTACATTTAGATATAAAACATTACCGCATAAAACATACGTATGATTACGCCTGTAATCTCCGAAGAGGTAGGCATATGAGTGTAGTACACGCCCACGTGTCATCAGGTATCTTTACGTCTCACAGTGGAATATAGGCCTCTTTCCATAAACCGGGCACCAATTCAGACTAGGAGGTACTACTAGCAAAGTGTGTAGTAGGAAATGTAAGTTGGAAAAATCCGATAGCGCCCAGGACTTCTCGATCAACGACGCATATAAAATTAAAATGGTTTTACATTGTTAAATTCGTTCAGATGTGTTTAAAACAGTTCTTCTCTTTGAATACCCGTTACTAATGGGTAGCTAATTATTCATTCTTATCTTTTTCTTATCATCAGCAAAATCTCACGTGACATTTGCAATAGGTAATTATAGACGGACAATTTTCCTGATGAACTGCGTCTTATTACCAACGTGTTATTAAATAACAGGTAGAGTTGCTTCCTATCGCGCATACGTGAGTGGTATAGTATTGCTTTCCTTAAATATAAAAATAACATACGTAACATCACGCCCATAATTCGCGAAGAATTAGGCGGAGGAGTGTAGTACACTTGGGAAATTGACATGATTTGTTTATATAAAACCAGATGAAAATATAAATTTAAACCATTTTTAAATCATCTGTTATATAGTAGTATATAAGTACTCGTAGTAGATATGTCTTTAATAAGTTAAATTAAAATTCTCTGTTTAATTAAAATCATACGTTTCATCATCAGCGCCATCATCAACCTGTTTTAGTTCACTATTCACAGCTGAACATAGTTCGACTAAGAAGTTTTTTCCTATAATATCTTTCATTTTACTGAATCGTGTTGTGGTAATACTTACTAATAGGATAAAGCTCAATAGATAATTCCTAATAGGATAAAGTTGTTGAAAAATTATAAAAGGCAGTAACTTACAAGTCCATCGCAAGCAGAGATGGCTATTCTAGACGTGGGCT
>DWDW01000753.1:0-13396 GCA_018245635.1 Mimoniades versicolor eupheme
TGATCTAATGCAGATACGCGCCTTTTACCTGTGGTAGATAGGCGGATTTGCACTATCCCCGACGATATGTAACTTCTGTCCCCCGCCAATTTACATACAGAAATTGTTAGGCTATTCAATAATGGCCATCCTTATGTCCTTCAACGGTAAATTTTATTTCAAAAGTCCCCGCTAATACCTTACTTTTTACAACGAGCTTACGTTAAATTCCATTAATTCAGCCACATAAATCCCGTTTCGGACCACTGGATATCAGATCAAGTGACGCGGACCAGTTTATAATGATCCCAAGGATTTAAAGTACTGATTTGTTCGTATGTCGCGTATTATTCTATTTAATGTAACTTTAATTAAATTAAAATGTAATTTTAATTAAATACGATAACATATTCTTATACATATACAATAATCGTTAAAAACAAATTGTATAATTAGCATGTTTAATGTCATATTTTTTTTTATGAACAATAAACCATTATAAGATGATTTTACATCCTCAATTTACATTTAACACCAGTTATTTTTGGTTTCTATATTTTACCCGAAAACGTACCCGGAGAAATTTTATCATCTATGCATCATCCAACACAGGTAATATATACACCTAGTTTTAAAATACAACGGATACTTTTCACACAATTATGCACGTAGGTAATTACAATAATTATAGTTGCATGAACTACATACATACATAGTTTTACAACCCGCCCGTCGCATAAAAATGTATGACGCGTACTTACGCGGCGGGTGCTCGTAATAATGCAATTAAAATTGTTCATGCTTTCAGACGAATTGTAAATAATAGAAACGAGTGAGAATATTCCACAAAATTACTAGTTTCACTTCGTTTTTCCGTCTAACTTCCGGCTGGCTGACTGCCAGTTACTGTTTGCTCCACCCCAACTATTTTGCGTTTGATTGTTGGCAGAGCCGCAGTAGGAAAAACGTTACACGTCTGACGTCACCATGAAATATATATATATTACTTTATATGTGTATAAGAGGCTGCGACTTGTTTTTGTTATTTACATGTACGTTCGAATAATAATAAGTATGTTAATACTACTTCAGTCGTAATATTTAACTATAATGACACAAAATTTCTGATTTATCACTTACAAAACGACTGTTCTAAGGTCTTGTCTCTAACGGAATGTTGTATTTATAAATACATGTAGGTAATTTAAACGTATACTACTTATAGGAGAACAATAATGTATCACAATGAAAAGTTTTCTGTGTGGAACATTAAAGTTCTTATCAAAATACATATATATGTATATCAAACAGCCGTTATGAATACGATAAGAGTTGAATGAAAATTGTGCTCGTTCATTGTGTATGTCGAAATATTTAAAATGGAAATAAGAAAATTTTTCTTATTTATTTCATGTATTGTGTTATTATTACGTTGTACAGAATACACCCTCATCGCCCATTCAGTGATTTGAATCGTTTTTGTAAACAGAGTTTATGGGATTTCTTTTAAATTTTCTATTAGTGGCTCGGAGTCTGGATTTGTGTCCGATGTATCTCAATAGGCTCACCATCTTTTCCATAGCGTGGATTAAACGTAACTTGTGAAACGTAAGAGTGTATTACACTCCCCTGCCTAACCCTTCGAGGATTACAGGCTTCATGGTACATAACGATAGTCACGTATTTTGTTACATGAAAAAATGGAGTTACGATTCCGGTCTTTACATTTGGGCACACTCTAAGCCTTGTTGGCGGCTTTTAATCCATGTCTAATCCTCACATCAGCCCGCACTACAGCATAATCGTTAAGTATTTTCCAAAAGTGCCCGTTTTCCGGGTAAATCGCGGTCGTAACGTAAATCCCATTTTATCAATGTAATCAATATCATAGGAAATTCCATTACCGATAACTTATTATTTCACTGCGCGGCCTACGTCAGCAGGTAATGTTCTCGAGAGGACCGTAAATCTCACCAAATTAGACCCTCTTGTGTCGTAAGGTGTGAGTATGCATAGTCATAACTGGAAGGTTACTTTATTACTATGGATATGAAGTCGAAGAAATAAGCATGTACAAACTTTGATAATGTTATAAAAACTACTTTATGCCTTAAATTTTTTTATAAATCCTTCACCATTGAAGCGTTACATTTTAAAGCAGTGTAACATCATGTTAATAGTTTTGTGCGATTTCATGACTGATATATTTAGTTACACCGCGAAGCAGATGCACTATAAACGCTAAAATGTGTACTGTCTCAATTTTCATTTACTTTGGTGTAGAATAAAGAATAACTGTACAGTATTTTTATTATAATTGCAATTTTATATTATACATACTTTGATAGTAATTTTAATCGTAACCTTAATTACAGGGGAAGTTAATAATGATAGGTATGATCTAAAATGTTTGCTTTTTGACTGGATACTGGGTCCATTTAAAATCAAAATCAAAATTTTCAATAGTTTCTAATAATGTTATTAACTATACTATAGATACCTATTGTGAGAAATGGATGGATCAGGTACATACATTGTTTGAAACACTGGTTGAACTGACTCCATTATTTAGCATTGTTTAGTGTTCCGCGAATATACCTACTCGTAAAATCTGGCTTTGAAAAGCGAAATTCCCCAGAACTGTTGTTTCATTCCTTAATACATGCAATTTCTTATTGAATATTTCGTTTCCTTGAGGAGGCGATGCGAAATTGTTCTAAAAATAAATTTTTCCATTCAACGAATCGTTTCTCAATATCGTCCGTGTAATAGCTTTGGCACAAGCAGCGTCGGATCGCACAAAGCGACTCTTTCCGCTTCTAAGACTTGTATCGAAATATTTTTCATTTGTACGTAGCGCTATTTACGTAAGTAATAAATTTTCAACGGCAGCGATGCGGTATTTTTACTCTTATTTTGCTGTGAACTATCCATCGTTACGCGAAATTGCGAAATTAAATGATTAAAGGCAAGTCTTTATGTTACATTTGAACTACATTGTATAAGTGATTTCAAAAGGAAGTGACCCGAATACAACTACACAAACATACTTTCAGGCGCGACGCACTCGTTCTAAGTACTTAAATTTCATTTTTTGAATAGCCGACAAGTTCGCCAATAAAGCTATCTAAGTACGTATTACGCTTTATATAATTTAGATACTTTTTAATCAGCTGTTTATATACATGCTCTCTTCTAACATATTAAATTCAGACTCATGCACATTTTAACCATTATATTTTTAACTATTATTATATAACTATAATTTTAGGCTCTGAAAAACGACTGCACAAGTTTCTTTATTCAAATAAAAAAATCACTAAATCAAAATCTATCAAAAACTATAAGACAAATTATGCTTAATATGTAATAGCCAAAGAAATCGGGTGTTTAAAGGAAAAAAAATGGTTCTCTTAATCATCCAATATATTAATCCATACTGTTCTTAAACATCCCAATTACTATACCGAAAACAAAAGATAAATACATTTATTCCTCTTTCTCTAATGCGCAGCCACGCAAAAATAAAGTGGCCCAGTAAACTCAATATTGGCCGGTATCAACTGGAGTATGCGCGGTCAGTTTTATCTATGGAAAATAAAGGGATGTTTTTACGTCATGCTTTACAAGATGTT
Organism: Mimoniades versicolor eupheme; assembly: GCA_018245635.1. Lineage (NCBI taxonomy): Eukaryota > Metazoa > Arthropoda > Insecta > Lepidoptera > Hesperiidae > Mimoniades > Mimoniades versicolor. The sequence goes on from DWDW01000753.1 coordinate 3,615, forward strand.
TATGAGGCTGTATGTTAGGCTATATCGTAACGGCGACTTCCAAAGAATGGGGGCATAAAAATGTAGCCGCATTAAGTAACAAGCAAATAGTCTATGCACACTACGGGTCACTTTTATTTAACAATGTCACGCGAACTAGGGCCTAGCCTCTTAACGGGGCTCGCATTTTGGAACACAGCTTACGTATAGGCATTTATATGTGTTTCAGCGACCGTCTCGTCATCATACATTCGGATTTGAAAGGTCTGCTTGGTTTGGAATCAGATGGTCCAGTGTGGAGACATCCCGAGATATTTATTTATTTATTCAATAACCTCGACCAATAAAGCAGTCGCGGTTGAGAAATCGCAAGCGTGACGACTGATCGAGATCCTGGGTTCGTTCCCCGGGTCGGTTTCATCAGGTTATTCTAAATTGAAATTCCTAGTGGTCACTGGGTCTGGATGTGTGCCCGATGTATGGGAATAGTCTCAAGCCGTATTCCATAGTGTAAAGTAAGTCTAGTTACTATTGATGAAACGTAGGATTTCACGTGGGACTTTCCTCTGCCTACCTCTTTTGGGGATTACAGACGTGATGTTACGAAGACAGATTAAGTTTTAACTCTAAATCATCCCAATGAACGTTATTGAGGCGAGGGTTGCTTATCTCCCATTTGTTTGTAGATAACTGTTTTGGGAACTGGCCCCAAATTCAATTATCACTAACTACAAGTTACTCTAAACTGAATGGGTGGCTACAGACAGACGATAAAGATATGGAGAATTAATACATCACGGGCCACATGTGTACGGCCTTAACGTTATATAAATTAAATATTATAGTATTGTTTCATATTTCAAATTATACTTTTCATTGCATTTCCACATATTTGTGATATAGGTACTCATATACGAGTAGCTGATGTTCAAAAGATAAAAAATATTTTCAAAGATCATCAAATCATATTTTAAAAGATTTTCAAAGTACTTAAGTACGAATTTAATTATGTAGTTCTCCATTGTGTAAAATACGAAAATTATATCAAATTAACAAAAATAAAATCAAAGCTGTCAAAAATTTTTTTTATTATACATAACTGTAATATGCATAGACATTGTCGCTTAAGCTGTTCTAAGAGGCAATAAAACATGAATAGAAAAAGTCAGTAACACCCCGAATAAGAATTGTGCAAATGGGACTGTTTTTGTATAGATGACAATAATAATATATTTTTACTACTATAATTGTTACAAACTAACCCATTTCAGCAAGAATATCAGATAATAATAATATGGAGTAACATAGATCAGTTGTAATCCCAGCAGATCAATATCGTCGATGCAACATACACTAATTTTTACTTAAAACTAACGCGTTAACACTCCATGTAAATAATGTACGAGTATATTGTAATGTATCTGATACAACTTCACTGCACTCGGCGAGAGCTCATCAAGGACCACGTCGACATGTCGTACTATCCCGAAAAAACACATGAGGTTTAAACCACTACATAATATAATTTAATGTTCCATTCAGATTTTAATTGCTGCAATTAAATCTGAACAACGACTTTTTATTGATGCTTCTCGTATTAGGGCGTCTTTAATGCGATTTTCCTTCATAACTCTGTTATATTTGAACTTTCATCAAAACATCCATAATTATGTATTCAATGAAATAATTAGTACGTAATTTAATAAAATTTTCATAAAAATATCTCGAGGTGAATTCATTATTTACATAAGTACCGGAATAAATAATATTACTTCTATTCACGTAGGTACCCTGCGAAACCACTCAGTTAAAACTCTGCATTATACATATGTATGTACAGAGGTCGTACAATATTACGTACGTACATATCGATGTAAACTTTTCAATTCCACACCTTTTTCAATCATATTTCATTATTACATTTTGAAGAACAAAAGTTAAGACACGTTCAGTTCACAGCAAACATTCACGTTCGTTCAATTTTATTTTTTATATTCAATATTTAATTTTTGTCCGATAACTCTCTTTGTCGTCAGATAGCGTACAGCGATTATTGTTCCTGTATTGAAATATTTTCCGTATTCACATCGCGAAGTGCCAATAAATATTTTTTTATCACATACACTTTTATTTGTATGTGCCCAATGTTCTGTGGCATTCCAGTGGCAATTTTATTATTATCATTATTAATGATTCTCTCTCTGCTTTTATGGTAATGTAAGTCGTTTGGGTAGTTTATAATTTCGATTCATTAACATTCATAGTCGTGTTTACGCCGTCGGTGTACGGTTCGGAGCAAAACTACGAATAAATTATACGTGTTCTAATGAAAAAAATACCTTGTACTTGTAAACAAAAAGGAAAAAGGACTTGCAGGTCTGATAAGACCCGCAAGTCCTTTTTTACGATCTCCTTAAATTTACATAGACGATTTGCTAGTTGACATGGATTTGTAAAAATTATAAATTATTACGAACTATTCGAACGCTTTTTACGGATTATAATTCACCTACAGATTATGTATCTCATAATATGTTTTAGTACAAACATCTGCAATTTCGGCGTGAGCGTTGTGAGCGTGTAAGCTCTTGATCGGATTGCGGTTGAACACGATCTCTTTGGCATTGGATGCATTTGGTGAATTGGACAGAGTAGCGGTGCATGGCACCTATAATCTTGTAATCCTTGTTATACCACTATATTATATAACTTTACCATTACAATTATACTCATCAATAAATAACATATTTTGGGTAATGTAACCAAACGTGAAGGAAATTGAGAAGGGGCTTAATCAATAATTTATTAATTTACTCTGCAATTTTTGTGCATTGTAACTGATTTTATGTTTTATATTATTAAATGTTGGAGTAGCGGTAAGTCTTTAAACGGACACAATGGAAAATATATCTCAGCTCTTTAGATGAGTTTGTTACCTTTAATATGACTTAGGATCTTCGCTTAATCAAAAAGGTGTAATTGTGATTCGAATTACTTTTTATATCGGTTAAGCAAAGATAACCTCATTACTTTAGAGTCTTTGTATCGGTAATTTTAGATTTATAATTTTCGATTGAAGTTTCCTTTTTATTGCCGTTACTTAGTTTGTGAACGACTTCTGGGTAGCTGCTGAACCCCTCGCTTACCACACCGTGGACTTTAAAGGAGTCTGTTGCCAATATCGCGACGTCGTCTGGCACATGACGACAGAGTTTGGACTAGAGCCAGCGCAATTGTACGTACAATGAAAAATGTCTTTTATGGGTCTCTCATGTGCAAAAATATAAAATCAGTTAAAGTGTGCCCGTCGTGGCCCAGTTCTATAAACGCTTTGTCATTTTTAACTGTACAAGAAACATTCGCCATAATAACACTTTCTGACATAGCGTGAAAAGGATGAAAAAATTAATTAATTTCTTGTTCTAATTTGGTTTTAACCGACTTTAGGAAAGTTAATTCTTGTGTAAGCTATCAATGATCACTGCTATACACTGTTACTCTGTTTGCGTTGTTATTCTATCATTCAAGTTGAAGTGTCATAGTTTTCAAAAAATAATTCACGATTGTAATGTATAAAGTAAGATCAACATATATTTATATTTCACTTGGAACCACGTCTATAACGCTTGCGACCCCTTTTCAACCAACATTCGCTGAACCGTTTTTCAAGCTTGCTAATTCCTTTTTCAGGCCTCATTTTGAATGGCCCAGAAGTGGTTGACGGATCTCTCATAGTTGGTATATCTGAGTAGTCACATGTTACATAAAGAACTATGATGAAGGCCCGTTGTTATTAGAAACCTCGAGTACTGGGCCTTTTTTATTTATACCGCCCCAACAAGGTCACTGCGTAACGATGGAAAAGGGATATTTTCTTATCCCCTCAGGGAGGGTTATAAAAAATCACTCGGATTATGTTAGTCTTTTTGTGCATTGTGGAATGGACTTGAATATATGGGTTGAGTGATGTGTAAATGACCTTGGGTCCCGGCGAGGACAAATGAACAGAACTGATAGAGTTGAAATGAGCGATATGCCGCTTAAAACGTTGAATTATTTATTCAAGTTAGCATTTACTGAGGATTGCAAAGAAAAAAGTTTCTAAAGTGGCAACAATAAACTTAGAACTTTATTTCTGAAGACCAAAAATTGGTGGTATCTCCGAAAATTCGCTTTATTATATTACATAGTATATAAAAATACTAAACAATGTTTAACACAAAAGAATTTGGTCATTATGAAAAGATTTTTTTATGAGTGTACATAGAAGAATGTTATCAGGTCAAACAATTTTCAAAAATCTTACTGACGCTTTGCCAATTTTTAAAAATTTCCTCAAAGATTTTTAACTAATCCCATGTAAAATGGAAATTTGAGAAACGATCTTATGAACTTTGAACTTGTACGTGATGTAATCAAAGTTTATAGTAAAACTTTATATTTGATGTTGCTGAATCCTATCCACAAACCGTTATTATTCAAGTGTAGTCTTGGGACAAATTTTTCCAAAAATAAACATGAAGGAATAATTAAATCCACCGCATCCCATATTTTGATAAACTGATACGCGACATTACTCGCCGCAATTCCTCTTAGTCTAAAAACTGCCATAAATCATGGTAGGGTGACAGTTGACATTTTTCGGAATAACAATAGCTTAGCTTTTGTGGGATGTGAATTCTTACAACGAAGGGGCTTGTTAGCCCTCGTTACTCAGAACCCGATACATTCTGGTTAGTGAAAGGAAATCTTATACATGGATAATGAAGCAGAGATGTAATGTAATTATGTTCTTTGCTCGTGGACGTAAGTAACTGTCCATTCTGTGCATCATCATCCTCAGATCTTTTCTCGTTCAGAAATCGGACCCGGGAACAGAAACCCGGGAAAGAGATGGGTTCATTTTGAACGATTTATGTCGAAATACCCGACCCCATGCCGGGATACAAGATGTCATAAGTGACGACAGACCCTGCGCTAGCAGATTGCAGTATAATGTAGTTTGCCTAAATACACCAAAATGCTCTGCAGGTATTGCCAGGAACTGTGATCTGCGATCCCGAACCCGCATGCCCAGCGTAGGGATAATAGACATGACTCCCTTAGGAAAGGCCTTTGTGCAACAGTTGACTGCAATAGGTTGATGATGATGTCGACATTGATTTGTCATACATTTGCAAACCGTTACCCTCATACAGATCGATGATAACGTTAAATTTAACGAAAATTGCTTTTTACGTTTTACTTACAATTATATCTTTAGAATTTATGATGGTTTTTAACTTGTCACTATTTCATTTTATGTTCATGTAAATGACAGAAAATACAGTACAGTACAGTACTGCCTCATTGGTCGTGTTGGTTGCAAGTGCGACTGCCGAATGGGAGGTCCTGGGTTCGATTCCCGGGTCGGGCACTACTAAATTTTCTAATTTAGATTGTCTAGTAGTGGCTCGGATTATGGATATGTCCCCAGTGTATGGCAATAGGCTCACCACCAATAGTATAGTGGGATGTAAACGTAACTGGTGAAACATGGGAGTGTTCTACATTCCTCTGCCTACCTCTTCGGGGATTACAGGCGTGATGTTACTTCTTCTTTAATTTTTTATATTTCTGAAAAAAAAAATTTTTCTTTAAAAGTATTCTATGTTACTTCTAATACCTCTGAGAACAGAATAGAAGTTTCATGATAATCGATTGAGTAGTTTAGGCGCGAAAACGTAACAAACAAACTTACATTCACATTTATAATATTAGTGGGGATGCACTTTAGATATTTGAAAATGAAGTTTCTCTGTGTGGATAAGGTGTTCATATATTATAAGCAATCCTTTTTATAAAACTAATAAAAACATAACATCATGCCAGTAATCTCCGAAGAGGTGGACAGGGCAGTGCGTGTGCGAACTTCCACACTTATATGTACAATGAATTACAAGAATGTTTAAAATTATTTTATATACAACAATTTATTGTCTAATATTTTACATAATTTTAGACGCCAATAACTAACCATACCGAACATTGGTTATAGTATTTTACATCATGAACTCTATTTAGTGATTAAGACAACATTCTAGATTTTTCTGAGATGTCCTTAGAACACTTAGATCCTTTCCGTAATATGTACTTAAATCCTAATGGAGACCATTTTGTCACGTAAGCCCGTATAAACTCGTTCTCAATATATCACTGGCCCATACATTATTTACTTGTTTCTTACGTACTTGCGTTTGTATGTACATTGTGTATTTACGGTTAATATTTATTCTGACAAATTGTCTTTAAAAATAAGCATAACTTGCTGTAATGGTATAGGAAAATATCGTGGTGAAACCTGCACACATTACATCACCATAATGTTCTCTAAGCTCTATGACGTTTGCCAACCTATATTTGGCCGGCATGGTTGCCTACGGCCTTAACCCGTGTCGTTGATGATGATAGATAATTTTATATTATAATCATTCAAATACCTAGATGGAAAGAGAATCTAAACCTATAGGTTAGTAATATGTATTACTAACCCCTACGTTAATAAATCAGTCAAGTCCTGTATAGAAGTCACTGTGAATTACTTACAATATACCACAATTAAGTAATATTATTATGATGAATAGTCTTGTGTTAATTATAATATTCGTTATAAATATAAATAATGCAAAGATTAAACTGAATATAACCGTGTCGGAATAAAGCCCTGTAACAGCTAGTCAGCTTGTTAACTGGACGCTGAATGGTGTAAGTTATTACGTATTTCTTTATAAGTTACCCGCGACACGCGTGACTTATGATTTTATAAAAAAATTCAATTCACGATTGAAATTGAATAGATTAGAAAACAACCTTTTAAAAACAACGTTGCTACGTGTTGTTACGCGGTAGCACTGCTACGAGACTTTCAATAATTTACTGTTTCGTAGCGACCACGGTCTTGCCCTATGATACATGAATAATGGTCTTTATTTTTTATTTACAATACTCTTCCAGTTTACTTTTCCTGTTATATTATTACGGCAAATTCTTTACGGGGTAGACAGTGAACACCGAGTGCCAAATAGTTCCATCCAACTAATATTTACAAATAATTTTGTAATTGATCGAGAGGTCCTGGGTTCAAATTTCGAGTCGGGCACTATTGGATTTTTCTAATGTAGATTTTCTAGTAGTGACTCGGAGTCTGGGTATATGTGCCCGGTGTATGACAATAGGCTCTCCCTGCACTCCATAGTGGTACATAAACGTAACTGGCGAAACGTGTACTACATTCTTCTGCCTACGTCTTCGAGGATTACAGGCGTTGTGTTACGTATATTGTAATATTTTAGTGCCCATAAAAGTCTCCAATAAAAAAATAACTTTAAATCATCGTCTGCCGTCCCAGATCTCATCGGCAAGCAGATTGTATAATAGCATCGGGTTGTGCTAGCCTGTGAGATGTCGGCAAAGGCTGGTACTTGGGCCGCCGCTCGCCGCACGCATCGCATTACTTGCACGAGCTGAGCAACATTAATTACGGCTAAGTGTTTTCGGATAGTTGCTCTCCACTCGCGCTCCGCCGAGCCGCGAGTCGCTCGTCGTTCACCGACGTTATCGACGCCCGGTAACTTTTCAAGAACACGCAGGCTGTTAGCCTCCGTTCTTACAACGTGCTGACTAATTCCACTTTCATTTTATTGATATTATTATAATGTTAATTGAGAAATGGCTTGCTAAAATTTAATTGAATTAATTGTATTTTTAAGGCAATAGCTCAATTAGTATTGAACCAGTGTAGACTGTACAAGAAGTACATGAGATGCTTAAAGATAGAGATATATGGCAGTATGTAAGACTTCATTATGCATGTGTGTATCAGCTAAAGTTAGGTATATTTTATCATAATGTCCTGACTAGTTTTTGTTCTACAGGAAGTCCTTCTTTATGACCTTCTGCCAATTGCAACGAAATACCGTCATCATTATCAGCCTATTACACTTCTGGACAAACGACCCCCACGAGGGGCTATGCCCATAATCCCCACGCCGAGAATGCGAGTTGATGACCGCAAAGCATAACGTCTCACACTACCTACGCTATACACCAAAAAATATAGCACGTCAGGTCTGGAAATACAGATAAACTAGGATCTCGGTGTTTCTTACCTACCCTGCAAGGGACCTGGGTTGATGACTTAGTCATGTTAGTCGAGCGTTCTCATTAGTTCGTAAAAAATAATGACAACGCTTCAAAACTTTATGTAACGTTATTAGAAGTTCTTCAAGAACACGAAAGTAATTTGATGGTAATGCATTAATTAATAAAGCCACTTTGGGTTTACGGACCGAGTATCAAAAATTGTCGTCACTTGTTTATTATATGAACTGTTTTGAAGGGTAATTAAAAGCAAAGTTGTTACGTAGCCAATTTTAACTGTATAATTATTTTGTTGTGACTGTCCTCATTGGTCCAGTGATTGCGGGCGCGGCTGCTGATAGACGGGTACTGAGCTTGTTCCCGTGTATCGCTAAGTATTTTTGGGCATATTCTACCTTGAGATTCCTAGTAGCATCATGAAGTCTCAGAATCTAGCTCCTTCAACGCCATCTAGCATTCCAGTAATGAAGTTCTAACCCTGAGCACTGTATTACCGACGGATACGTCAATATTTTAGAATTTCACGCGGACGAAGTCGCGGGAACAGTTAGTATGTTATATGTATTACCACACGTGTTAGCGGACCTATGTTACACCTAATAATTATCGTAACGCTTGTTATTAGAATTAATAACACTCAATTACTTTCATTCAAAATATATTCGTAGTAGTTTGTCCAACATTGTACAACATTTTCTTTTGTCGTGCTATTAAAAATATTCAATAGATATTTTATCCAGTATCAATCAACGGAGCAACATCATAAAGGACGGTTTAATTAAACAGACAACAAAAGGTTCCGTCATCATTCACTTTTTATCGTTCCCTCTCAGGGCACGGGTATCTCCTTAGAATGAAAACTATGTATAACATACTCTGCCACGCGGAACAATTGCGGGTTGGCAGACATTAAGACAAGTTTCAATTAACATGAACGCCGCAACAAGGTAATGATAACCAGAGCTTCTAACATCTATAAAAACATTCTTTGTGAATGAACTGATCACTATATATGGGCCCGATTTCAATCAGCTACCGTGCAGCAATCAGATAGTGCGAGGGTCCGGCAGCTCAATAAACACGTGATAAACATAGCAGGCAGCGAGGGCGCGGTACGCCGGTATATGAGCGTTATGTCGTAAATTCTGTGCGTACGTGGACTGAATCACACAACTCGCGGATTGGGCCCATCTAAATAGTAGGCTTATTTATATTCCTATGTCTGACGTCACACTCTCCTAACCCCCATACAAGCGTACCTTACGCGTGGCTGCGTGAAGTGTTTTGTTTTGGTCTTTCCGATTGCAATTTTATTTTCCAAAATTGTGTTATGGTCTAAGATCCGATATAACAACGACCTTCACCCATCTGTTTAATGGAAAATAACTAGTTGATAGGTAATTTAGTATGTTAAAATTTAAAAAAAAATAAAGGTTGCCTATATTATCCTGACCAGACTATAATTAATTATTAATTAAAAAATGATTTTTTTTAATTAATTGCACCGATCTGTTTAATGAAAAAAATTAATACTAACGGTAAGTATAAAGCCTATAGAATATTAAAACGCAAGGGAGCCTGTTTTTGTCCTGACCAAACTACTAGGCAGCCAGGGTTAAAGAGGTATTTCGGTCATAGATAGTTCCATCTACTTGTTTGCTATA